>CAJVPQ010001194.1:0-19740 GCA_910591825.1 Funneliformis caledonium
ATATAATTACATAAAGAGAACTAATGCAACTAGATATCCATCACTCCTTTTTAAAATCCCTTTTTACATTTTTTGGTCAATTATTTTTAAAATTATTGAAGAACAACAAATTAATATTTTCCTTTTTAAAGTAACTGCCCACTCCAATGATCTATATAATGATAAAGCTGATAAATTGGCAAAATTATCCCTCTTTTCTCCCCTCTGAACTTATCATTAAACTATATTCCCTTTATTAATTATATACCTGTATTTAACAATATGCCTATATATCATCCCTTACGCTCATTTTTAAAAGATTACACTAACACAAGACATTTCTCTGATTACTACCATCTAAAAAGAAATACTAAATATCAGCACTTACAAGTTAATTAGATTTTGACTTTCCAAATTATCCAGAATGGAACAGCGTCTTCTACTTCTTTCAATGAAACAAGAAGACATTGCAGAAAACTTAAATTTTTTTTTGAACAATTACCAACGGTCTAGTTTATAAAAGCCACTCAACCGCAACTGTATTCACCATCTTGGAAATGCTGCCGTTGTAATAATCATAATGAAGACTTTAATCATATATGGCTATACCCTAATATCAGACTATACACTCGCTCCTTAATCGCTGAATCCATCACTCATCTAAAATTACAATTATTTATCTATACTTCAAAAACTGAGTACACAAATAAAATTGATAATCTTTTAAATTCTTCTCATACAATATGGTCCATACAAGCATCCCCACACGATTTCTCCTTTATAGATCTTATCAAAGGCATTATTCCTAATATTTTATTATCAACCTTAATAACATTCATCAAATCACCTTCTCTCACTCTTTCAATTCTTTCTTCATTTTATGATTTTGTTTTTAATCAGGCTTATGACAACATATGGAAGACTCGATGCACTTTAACTTTGGACAAAGAAAGGTCCTTACAAATAATAAAATGATAAAAGAAAGGCAATTTTGCCTCGTCTAACATTAATTTTTCTATTAATAGTTTCTCAAATACTATATTTGCTACTAATACAGATATTTTAGATCACTTTACATTAATCAATAAATCTTACAAACATGGTTGACATTGGTCCCTCTTTTTGGATCAGTGATAACCAATTGCTCTAATGGTTCCTTTCTCAATTTGGTATTGATGATTATTCAGTAAATCTTTATAATCAGAATCAGATAGGACAACCGGTTGGTCTGATGGGAGCTAGTTTTTTAGTAATGAAAATTAAGCAGCAATTTTTATTTTTCTACTTTTGTATCCTTTTGGGATTTTTATGTAAATTTTTACTAAAATTGTTTTATATAATAAAATATTGCATTACCGCGTTTTAAAAAAAAAAAAAAAATAATTACAAAAATATAAAATGTAGTTTATTGGATTCATCTAATTTACTTATTTTATCTTTAAAAAAAGTAATATCCAAATCATAAAATATACATTCTAGTTCTAAATTTTTTAATTTACTTTTTAATTTATTTATCTTAACTTCTAAAAGAATCTTGAACTTATTAAAGGAAGAAGCTTTTTGAATTAAAGTCATCTCTCTCTTTAATATTTTAATCAAAGATTTGAGTTATTTTATTTTAGCAGAATATTTGGCTTTAAGTTCAATATAGAATATCTATTCAGAAGTAACTTAAAACTTAAGCTTAATATTAAATACATTTAGCTGGTTAATTTTATTATTAATATTAAAATAAATATGACGAAATTTTTTTTCTTATTCTAAATACTTAACTAATAACTTTCACTAAGATTATTAATTTCAGTTTTAAATCTAAGAGTAGAATATAATTTTTTAAACTCTTACTTATATATATATTACTAAAGATGATATTACATTAGTTGCAACCATGTGATTGCTTATTTGACACCAGTTATAACTAGTTATAACTCAATTTTAATTAATGTCACAACTAGTTGCAACCTTATGATACTCATTTATTACTAATTGTAACTAGTTACAGTATTATCTTTATATACTACTAAGTTATTATTTAAGACTTCTAAAGGAATTATTATTTTTATTAATATTTTTTAAGGTATATATATTGGTAATAGTCTTTTTTCAGTTTAACTATTAGTATAGTAAAAAATATGCAAACTGAAAATTTTCTGAGATCACTTTTATTATTAAAATTAAATATAAGTAATACTAATAAAAAATTATATATAGATATCTAAGATTTAATACAACATCTTTTTTAATTGAAGATATTCAAGATTTTATTAAAATTAAAATTTAATAAAATAGGTATTAGAAGCTATAGCTAGAAAATATAAAATATCATTATGATTAGTACATTAAATCTGATAAGAATAAGAGTACTCTCTAACTCTTTAATAGAGCAAAATATTAATTAAAATAGAGAAATTGAAGTTATATATAATTTATATATTAAACTTTCTAGCTAATAATTTTTAAATATTTTTTAATATCATAATTTTTAATATTCTTAAATAAGATTTGATTTTTTTAAGTTATTAAAAAAATCAATCTGAACTAATAAATATCAATTATTTTTACCAATAATTATCAAAAAACTAATAAGATTTAATATGTATTAATTTGAAAATTTTTAAAAATTTTTTATATAAAAAAGATGAAGTATTTATCTAAAAAATATTATCATATAAATGCTACCTATTTATCATTTAAAATACTTAAAGAAATTCATAATTTTTATAGAAAAGTAAAAAATGCTATAATAGAAATAGCTAAAAAATATGAAATCTTTGTAATAGAAAGGAAGAAACAGCTGAAAAAATTCAATTTTATTTTATATGCTAAATATAATTTTAGATCAAAATATGTTCAGATTTAGCATTAACTCAATTTTTATTTTTTAAGCTGTTTCCTACTTTTCTATTACAAAAGTCCTATATCATATTTTAATATGATGAGTTTACGAAATTTAACATAAATATGTGATAGGATAACCTGATTGAATTTAATAAAATATTACATTTACTGATTCTAATATAGATAAACAAAGTAAAGCAAATATATAAAGCTAAGATAACTCTATATCTACTTCTTTACAAAATCAATAATTACAAAATACTTTACTAGAATGCAATATTATTTTTAAAAGTAAGGCAAAAAAGGTTAGAGAAAAAACTAAGTTTATATCTGTTTATATCTTTGAGTTATCTGTTATCTAGATTCTAATAGTTTCAATAAGTTCAGAATGTTTAAATATAAATAATAAAAAATTAAACACATTTATAAGAAAGAAGCTAAGAGAAGTGAAAAAATTACAGAAGAAATAAATAAAATACTAACTATATAAAAGTTATTTTTTATTTAGTTTATTATAATATAATAACAATTCTATTAACTATATAAAAGTTATTTTTCATTTAGTTTATTATAGTATGATAACAATTCTCAAATAACCTATTGAGATTCTCTTTAAAATTAAGAGTATTATGTAACATTTTTTCGAGTTTTTCATAACTCATTTTTTTTATATTTTAAGTTTTATGAAATTTTATCTAAACTTGAGAAATCATTACAATCAAACGTAATATTTATGTAATTCACTTCAAGTTTATTTTTAACCTTATATATAATGACTAAAATAATTAAATCCTTACCATTATGAGAAATCTTTAACTCATCTTTGTCCTAATCAATTGTATATTTATATTTCTTAAGAAGAGAGTTTAGAAATATTAGCATTGGCTTAGAGTATTTATGATTATAAAATCTATATATATAGTAAATTCTAAAGCTAAGATTTTGATATACTGTAGATGACTCTAATAGATTTGATTAGTATAAATATCATTAAGGTCATATTTTATAGATGTATTAATAATGACTCTATATATAATATAATATTCTTTATTATAATAGCGATTTTAGAATAAAAATCTAATATTATAATTTAAAATATCTAATTTTATACTTTATAGATGCAATGCTTATAGTAGGCTTTTTTTTTAAATGAAATTTATTTTCATAAATCTAAAATGCTTCATTTGAATTATAATCTAAGACAGGTATATATTTTCTAACCTGTTAAATTATATATAGAAGATAATTCTCAAATATAGTTTAAATGATTTTGCAAATAGTTTCTTCTAAAAACATATACTTTTTTTCTCTGATGAGACATTATAAGCAGAAGATAAATTATTATTTTGCTTTACCTTATGAAGTTCAGATTTATTAAAGACCTTAGACTTAAGAATTTATCAAAATACCTATTTTATTCAAAATAATTCACTTTTTTCTATAAATTATAAGAACATTAAAATTATTATTTTTAAAGTCTGATTTAGATAAAAAATTATCAGAGTTATCATTTCTTAGCAGAAAGATATTATTATTATTGAAAAAATCAGAATCATTATGTTCATAAACTACTAGGAAATTGAAACCATTTTAAATCTAAAGTGAAATTTTTTATTTAAAATAATAAATTAATTTTATTTTTGTTATTTTATTTTTATTTTTTTTATTTACTAATCTAATCATATATGTGATATGTCAAATAAAAATACTCACGTAATTATAAAATTTTCACACTATTTCCTAAAAGTATAATGTTTTACACTTTGTTTTAAATAATAACAATATGAATTCGTCTGCTTTTAGATTTGGAATCTTTGGTAAATTTAGTTAATAAAACTTTAATTTATTTTAGATTTTTAATACTCTAAAAGATGAGAATTCTAAGCGTTAATCTGAGATATTTTAGCATTTCTAATATTTTTTTTGACATATTTAGCTAAGTAGACTTCAATTTATTCTAATTTTTTTCAATCTTCTTTTATTATAGTTTGGGAATTCTAAATATTGATACTGAACTGATTTAGTATCTATGATATCTTTTCTTAAGAATTTAGAGAGTTTGGCTAGATAAATTTCAATTACTTCTAATCTTTTTCTAGTTTTTCATTAATATGTCTATCAAAAATTAAAGTATTATTTAAATTAACTACATTTTCTAATAGTTGTAAATGTTAGATAAATTTAGATTGCACCTGCATTAATTTTGTTAATTGTATTTTCAAAAAAGCTATTTGAAATTTTAACTTTTTAAAATCAGTTAAAGTAACTTTTTGAGAAAATATTAATTTAGATTTCATTCTACCAAATTTATTACAGCATATTTCTTTAAACCTATTAAATCTTATAATTATATTATTAAATATTAAAAAGATTTTATGTCTTGATGATATAAGTAGTATTATATAAATTGATTTTTTTGATTTTTTACAATAAGTTTATTATTAATATTAATATAAATTCTACTGAATTTTACAATGAAATTGGATGAATTTCATTTCTAATTTTGCTAATCTTTATAGTAAAATTATCATTAACTTCAGAAATATATGTAAAAATTTTTGTTTATTTTAATAAGAGTTTTTCAATTTCTAATATATTATTTCTTATTTCAAGTTCATTTATATTTAATAATATATGTAAAGAGTTCATTAAAAATTTTGTTTGAGATTAGACCATATAGTAACAATTTTTATAAATATTACTGAACTAATAAATATAAAAATAATGATTAAGATCATAAAAGATATACTTCCTAAAGAGTTGAATATACTAAACTAATTATAATTAAATAAGATTAAAGATAAGCATTGCAATTAAAAAAATAATGCAATTGAATTATAATTTATAATACTATTAAATTTTTTTATAATGCAATTAAGTTACAATGCAATTAAAATTTGAAAATAATTATAGGAATCATCTTTAAATAAGATATTATACAGTAAATTTATTAAGAAATATATGTATTTTTTAGTAAATCAAATTATTTTTTAATAACTATTTTTTATAATATTAATTATTCTTATAAAAGTTAATATGCTAAAAAAGAAAGATTCTTTATATTTTATTCTTATTACATATAGAAATGGAAATTTAATCTGATTTAATAAAAATCATATTATTTTATTATATATATTTGTTATAATTACATTTTTTATCTAAGTAATACTAGTAGAATTTGATTTCATCTAATAATAAAAATTTACTATTTATTTCTAATAAAATTTTACTATTTTATCTGAGGATCTGTAAATTATAAATTCTAATCATTAATTTTCATTTTTGATTCTTTTTAATAATATCTTATTTTATGATTTGCAAAATCAGAAATATGTTTTTATTAATAATTTAAAATTACAATAAGTAAAATAAAATATATCAGAACTTTTGAAAAAATATATGATAAAAGATAATATAAAAAAATTTCTTGACTAGGATTATTAATAAATATTCTAAAAATAATGACTACAAAAAATAATAATGTATTATTATATATAACATATTCTGCAAATATAATTTATATGAACTAATAACATTTTACTACATATGATATCTAAGTATTTGAAAAAAGAAATAAATAATTCAGTAATTTAGTTTATGTAAGTATACATTCTATCTAATAATTTTTCTAAATGATTATCAAAAAAATAATAAGACTTATCATTGGTAAGACTTCTTTTGTATCTTCTATTATAATAATAATAACCTCTATCATATCTATTGTATTCATTATATCTATTATATTCATTATCATCTGATTTATTTAATATTTTTTTTAGAATCATTATTATAACTACTATCATTATAGATATTTGACTTAGCTAGAATCATTTAAAATTTAATTAGTAAAATATTTGATAAATTAGAAATTTACATAAGAAAATATTATAAATCAGATAATTTGAGTCTATTGATTCATTAAAATCAGAGTCATCGTCTATCTTAACTAATTGTGAAGTAATCTCTTCATTCATTTCTTTCATTAACTGAGGTGTTAAAATCATAATTAATTTCTTATCAAAATATATATCTTAATAATCTTTAACTGAAATTAAAGGTTTTATTTACATCTTTGATATATCTATCTGATTGATTTTTAAGCTAGAAAAATCAGATTCAATATATGTACTTACCTTCTCCTTTTGGATCTTTTAACTTTTGGTAGTTCATCTAAAGAATCGATAATAGAGTTATTCTAATCATTTAATAATTCAGTATTGAGATTTTTGAAGAAATAATTAATAATAGTTTAAATTTAATTATCAAATAATTTTGCAATAGAATTTACATTACATATTTTGATATACATAATTTTATCAATTCCTATTTTTTTAGTAAATTCATAAACCTTTCTAGTTTTATTGATATATTGATATAAAGTTTTTCATTTAATATTAGGATTATATGTAAGAATAAAATCGTAAATTAGTTCTTTGACCTTTTTTGTACTCACTTTTTATTGATCATAATTTTATTTTTACTTTTATTCATTCCTATAATAAAACTTCTCTAGCATAAAATTTTTGTCTAATTAGCCTTTATTCTTTTATTTTCTGCAATATATGCATTTTTATATAAATAGTTTATATTTTGTAATATATTTATTTTAATAATTCTGTTAGCCTTCTGAAACTCTATTTTTTTTTTGAAAATTATTTTTCTCACAATCTATCAACAAAATTTTTATTATGTAATTTTTCTCAAATCCATCTATAATAAAATCAAATCTATTTTGCATGATAATTTTTACTTCTTTCTTCTTATTGTAGTTAAGATTTTTTGTCCTGAATTACAAAAGAGGTGAGTTCTTTTAGAACTTTCTCAGATATGTTTTTGGTAGATGATTCATACAATAATTTTTTTTTCCTATTTCTTTGCCCAATTTCATTGCTAACTTTTCTTATATATCTCATTTAAGAAAGTATCCATTTTTCTTTCCTTTATTGACTTGAATTTTGTATTATTATTAAGTACTTTGGCAGGCTGGTCTACTATGAAATTGAAGTTAGATTACTGTTATTAGAAGAATTATCATTTTGTGATTATCCATCCACTACTACAGAACTCTGTTCCACTATTCACAGCCTAGTCTCAAGCTCCTGACTCTAGATTTGAGTTTAGTATTCTCAGTATCATGCCTCTTATTCTCTTTCACAAACTGTTTTAGAAGTTTGGCAATCCTGACCTTAAGCTCAGCTTTCTTAGCCTCAAGCTCAACGAACTTTCTTCTAAGATCAGGGACCTTAGTATTCTTATCCTTAAGCTCAGCATTCTCCTTTTTAAGTTCAGAAACCTTAGCATTCTCCTTCCTAAGCTTGAAAATCTCAGCCAAGAGCTTGGCAATCAATTCTCTTAATGAATCAATGAATTGCATATTTGATAATAATTTTTTATATAAGATGGAATAATTCAAAAGTTCGTTAGCATAGATAAAAAAACGAGGTAATATCCTCATCGGAATTACTGATTTATTGATTTAAAAATAAATTACAAGATTCGGTAATACATAAACTTGTTTTACAAAATGAAATAAAGATTCTATACTAATGCCTGCCAGTGTTTCGTTCATCTAAACTATCTATATACTAACGCGTTATTCCAAAATGGTCGTCAGTTATGCACAGAACATGCAGTGTCGCGAAAATAAATCAACAGTTCATAGCATTAACCTTGGTAAAGACCCAGCCAAAATTTCATGCTGTTTGTATTCCATAAATGTTAGTAAGGTCCCCAGAAATCTACACGAAAATATGATCCATTAGCTTGCAAAACCACAACTGATAAATTATAAACAGGTAATAAAAGCAAGAATGGCAAAAAGAATATCAGCAATGTCGCAATTTACAGAATTTTATAGTAAAGTGTGTGTTGCTAGAAGCGTAAAATTTGTCATCGACGAAGCAAGTAAAAGCGAAATTAGCTTGTCAGAGAGTGACCAATTTTCTCGTAACCTGGCAACGATATTAGCAAGAGATAGTAAAGTGGTAGCGATCAACTTGAAAATTTTACCCAAAAAGTGTAGAGTTTACATTTCAAAGAACAGTAAGTAGATGGCTTGATAGAGATGTTAAATATATCGACGAAACTAAAGGACTCATGAAAATTTATCTAAAGATGTTCCCATGACATTTGTACAAGCAGCTGAAAGAAAGAATGTGTCTGCTTTATTTTTTAATGTATTGGAGTACTGTTCTGTTAAGTTGAAACGTAAATTGGACAAACTTAAGAGAGATATAAAGGATAATAAAGACGAACCACATATTAAATCTTTCCTAGAATTCCTAGAATTAACGTTAATAATCTAAATGAGACTTACCAAATTTCCGTGGCTTGTTGCTAGTATTGTAAAGACAATAAAAACAACAAAAATTATCCGCAAAGATTCCTAGGACACATCAAAAAAGTGGGATCCTATTCTGCATCTGTGATGGATATCGTTAATTGTGCACATAAAGAAAAGTATAAAACACCAATTTCTTGTATAAACTTGCATTTATTGGATCCTATTCATATTGATCAACCCATATCTTCATGGAATGATATTATCACAAAGTTTATTTCTATTCAAAAGAATCTCGAAGATTTCAAGAAAAATTGATGAAACAAGGAAGAAGATATATGGTGGCACAGGTAGACAATTGGATCGTGAAACAACTAATCACATATATTTACACGCAGAGTTGAACATATTGACCAACACCGATGTATTAAGCAAGGAACATAATGAATTTATAGCAGTATCCAAGAAATGTTGTTTATGTGAATCATACATCGAATTTTAACGATCCAAAGGATATAAAATTACCGTTTCTGAGGCACATAAGAAGTTGTATCCCGGATGGAAACTTCCAGATACTTACAATAAAGAATTTGTGGAAAATAATCTATGTGACCTTGATCAGATCATAGAGAGTGCAATAGAACAACATACTAAATTAATTGCTAAGTCTGATATTGATGGAGAAAGTGCTGATTCTGATAATCAAAAACGAAATTATGTTGATGACTAAAGATGCAAGACGGATTAAGGCTAATTACAATCTATGATTCAGATATTCAGTAACGTTGCTTGATTAACAATTTTTTAGTGAGAATAAAGGAACATTTTTATCAATAAAACAAAAATTGCTACATTTACTCTTATAAATGAATTGTCAGTGCTAAACTAACAAAATCTATTTGAGTGGTGGACGTTCAAAGGGAGGAAACATCTCGATGCCTAACCCATAAAATGGGAGTTCCCTCCCGCTTCTCAATACCACCTAATGCTAATTTTTTCAATATCTATGCGCCTATCTAATATGCTTCTATAATTTCCGAAGTAAATTAACTATATCTGTTATTGTTTAAACCAATTCCGCTCAAATATTAATATTTCAGATCTATTGCAAATTTCCAGAGCAAAAATTATCAGAGGTAAAAAATAAACAATATCTCCGATTCACTCTTACCTTTATATTTCGTTTTCTCGATATTTCACATTACCGTATGCTCTTGGATAGAATTCACTGCCGGACTTTCTAATTTGCAATACACTGCACCGAATTTCGAAGATTGTATAGAAAATTTTTATACAAGACTGGAATTATCTTATTAAAAATGCCAAGAAAATGTTTTTATTATTACACGCAATAAATAAATACAAGTTTGGGACGTAGCCAAAAAAATACACGAGAAAATTTTTATGCTAAATAAATTTTTATAAGCAAAACTTTATTATTTTTTGAATTAATAAAAATTTTTTGTTACAAAATTTTTACCAATCACAATCCTAAATTTAATCAATCTAATCGCAAAAAAAATTTTTCATCCACATAAAAACCATCAAAAAATTTTTTAATTCATTTCTTATCCTTCTACAATCAAAGAAGTTATGATGATAACAGGCTGTATTATGAAAAGAGTACCTTGTTTATAGCTTGGGACCAAATGATAAAGTGTGCTTGGCCACTTTGCCTTGTTACATAAATTAAGCACGCATAATGCCTATCTGAACAAATTATATCTGAGATTGTTAGAAGTGATTAAAAGAGAAAAAAAAAAAATTTTTTTTTTGAAGGATACTCTTTTATAATACTTTTAATAGCGAGAATTTTAGAAAGGTTTGATGTGACAATGTAATAATTATTTATTAACCAAGGGAGTTGGCTTATTTATTCATTCAAATTTATGTTCAAAGGAAATGGTTAAAAGATCCATAATTTCCACAAATAAATTAAATCGAAATATGTCTTTTTGAAAATAAAAAAAAAAATAATTTACATTTTTCTCAACCTTGAATTATTATTTCTGTTACTCATTCTGCTATTTCTTAAAGATCGATTATCTTCTTGTTGCGTAGGTGGTCTGTAGCTCCAGTGAGATTCAGGAGCTTTATCTAATTCAAATAATTTTGGATCCTTACGTATAGCGTATTCATAGGCTACTCTACGTTCACTTAATACATGTTTAATTCGTGCCATTGATTTTTGGCACTACATTCATACATAAGTGAATAAATAAATGTGTATGCCGAGTTAAAGTTATGAAATATGTAATTACCTTAAATGTTCTTTCACGGAATGCTTCAATCCATAATTGATCATACGTTTTGTTCCATCTTTTTGCTTCCGACCACATCGTAGCAAGTAAGTTACGTTCTTTAAGTAAAACATACCAAATTTTATGTAAATCTTCAAACGATTTACGTCTTAATTCTGATGCTGTCCAAGCTCGTCCTAAAAAAAAAAAAAATCAACCAATTAAATCCGAATTAATTAACTTTTTTGAATAAAATGAAACTTTCTGACATAGTTCTTTTAATTTTTTTTTTTTAAAAAAATAAATCTTAAACCTGTAGTCATTTCTTTAACTGTAGGTACTAGATTTGGTTTTTCGGCTCCTCCTTGAAAAAATTCATATAATCCTACTACCCCTTTACGTGTACTAGGTTTCCATTCAAATAATCGATTTGTAGTTTGCAATGAACGATATATCATTGAAAATTTATTCATTTTTATTTATTATTTATTTTATTTTATTTTTTTTTAAAAAAAAAAAACCAAAAACCAAAAAAGATTGATTAAAAATAATTTATCAAAATTTATCAGATGATCAGAAATTTATAAATAGATTTTCATTCGCATTTAAAAATTTTTATTTATGTCTGTATATATATATATATATATATGTATCCCCAATAAAAATTATGACAAAAAAATAATTTACCCAGGTAATAAGAATAAAAAGTACATATAAAAAGCATTTAGAGTTAAAAAAGGGACAAATAATAAAGAAATAAAGCATTATTTTGCCCTCAAATATATAATAATACAAACTTCAAAACAAATAATGCCTTATTTTTTTTTCTTTTTGTTTTAGTTCACCTGTCTTTTCTCTCTTGATGATCTCATTTTGTCGCAATTTATTCATTTTGTTTTTCTCTGATAGCTCGCGTCTTTATGCATATCGATCAAAATTCACGTCGATAATACGACCTCCATATGTGTATCCACTAAATTTTTCTATATAAAAAAAAAAAGGAAAAAAAAAAAATCTCTATAACTAGAACAGGATTGATCCAAAATACAAAGCGTATGTCATCAAATAATCTTACCGACAGCAAATCGAGCCGATTCATTAGAATCAAATGAAACTATACCGGCACCTTTAGGTCTTCCATTTTGTTCTAAAATCTCGGCCCTAATTACATTTCCTATATTATCATCAAAATTTATATAATAAAAAAAGATAAATATTATAAATTATATTGAAATGTCATTTTAATATTAATGAATATTTACCGCAGTGTTTGAAAAGTTCTCTTAAATCGAGATTTGTTGTTGTAAACGGTAGCTAATTTTCCCAACAAAAAAAAGGTGCCAATATTATTAATCCCAAACTTTTTCTTTTAATATAAATAATTAACTTTGAATATATCTGATTAAAATAAATTCCTTGGGAAGAAAAACGACTATCACTATCCTTCTTCTCATTTCCCTCTTTCCTTCAAATCTATCTTTTTTCAATTAATAAATTGTTCATATATAATTTTTCATTGGCGCAGAAAAAATATTAAACTTTAAATATACCATTCCAAATACAATTACAACCACGACCCATATTTAACCTCAAAACACACTCATTTCACCGCCTTTTTGTTATTAAACCTTACATTTCTGACAAAGATTTGATTTCCAGCCGCCCCACCGGCTGCACCAGGTGTAGGGTAGAAACCCGCCGACCCGTCATATCCTGCAGCTCCTGGGTATGGCGCACCGTAACCTCCACCAAATCCACCGGCATAATCCATCATCCCTGCACCTGCAGCGCCGAAATCATTATACCCGCCATATCCATCGTATTGATCTGGAACAGGAACCATAGATTGATAACCTCCTGGATATGCTGTTGGATTAGGGGCTGGTGGTGCACCATAAAATCCTGCATTTCCACCATGAGGAAAATGATTAGCGCCTCCATAAGGTCTAGGAGGACGTGCTGAAAATCTTGGTGGTGGTGGTCCTCCAGCAAAACGATCCTACGTTATATATGATAAAAGAAAAAAAGTGTATTCGGGAAAGAAAACCTACCAGCTTAATACTTGCCTCTCATAATTGATTATTATTTATACACCGCCCTCACCCCCAAAAAAAAATAATAAAATAAAGGTAGAAGAAACACGCTCATTTGAGCAAAGTTATAACCACCATTGTAAAAATTATTCTTTTTTTCTCCACCCAAATTTTAAACCAAAATAACCAAACAAACAGCACCCCACCTCACGGACTTCAATCCTTCTACCATTCATTTCGTACCCATCGTACATAGCTAAAATAAAAACAACCATTT
Organism: Funneliformis caledonium; assembly: GCA_910591825.1. Taxonomy (NCBI): domain Eukaryota; kingdom Fungi; phylum Glomeromycota; class Glomeromycetes; order Glomerales; family Glomeraceae; genus Funneliformis; species Funneliformis caledonium. The sequence continues at coordinate 13,648 of CAJVPQ010001194.1, forward strand.
AGATTATAATCCTAAATATCAACCACCCTGTTCAATATCTTCTTTCTTTACTTCTTTTCCTATAAACCTATACAAATCCACAACATACAAATCGCATTAGAAGCATCCCCTGGTGTTTCAAATAACACAGTTCCCGAGCCTTTAGGTCGTCGGTCAGGACCAACGAGAATGTCTGCTCGAATTATATTTCCTATTTAACAATAACATCCGACGTTAACAAAATAATAAAAAATATGAAAAATGACTCGAACTTCATTGATTTCCCTACCTGCACTTCTAAATAGATCCTTTAATTCCTGCCATCCTACAGAGAACGGTAGCTTAAAAATAATATGTATGAAAAAATATATAAATTCAAATGAAACAAAAGAACAAAATTATTTATTCTTTTCAACAATAGTTTTCCACTTACATTTCCTACATAGATTTGTCTTCCTGCATTACTGGATATATTTGGATGATGGTGATGATTTCCAGCAGGGGGAAATCCAACAGATTTTTCAGGTCTAATATTTAAACCTGTACCGAATTTAGCCTCTGACTCACGATCCTAAATAACAAGAATGTTTAAATGCAATCCACACAAAAATGAATGAATTATCATTACAAACGAGTACCTCTCTAATAAATACAGGCCTTCCCAGTAAATGTGTATCGTTAAGTGTTTGAATAGCTCGTCTAGCTTCTTCAGGTGTACGATATTCAACAACTCTAAAAATAAATGAACAAAATTGTTCATGCGTTAGTCACTCGTTTGAAAGAGTTATTCTCCCTAGAAAGTAGATATTGAATGATAAATTTTATGGACTCACCCACAGCCCTACGGAAATAAATTAAATAAATTAACAATAGTTTAATTAATTATAACATAATATAATATAAATGACAAATGATAAGAAACGAGAGAATTATTCATTACTTTTGACATGCCATTAGGTTGCATTAATACGTCGGCAAATACAACTTCACCCGCTAATATATGAATTATTACGATTAATAACTCCTAATTATGAAACCTTTTAAATCTCAACAAAGAATAAAATATATTATCATGAACCTTGACGCATAAAATCCTTTAATTGTCCCCATTTTACTTCATACGCTAAATTACCAACATAAACACGGCATTCCTTTTGTGATCTCTGAGAAGCATTTATAGCTTCCAAAAATACAAAATGAAAATATAACGTATTTATAATATGATTATCACGTAATAAAATAAACATATAGTTAAAATCTATGTCAAACCTTGTGAGAAATGTTTTGATGACGAGGATAATGAGGATGATGATGATCTCTTTATACTAATGCGTCCTTGGATCGAATTCTTTGATGATGATGATGAAAAATTTTTCAACTTACCTGCCGACTCTCTTGCTGATAATCTTTGACCATAAGTTCTATCAGGTCTAAAATTAGCGTTACGAATAATATGTCTGTCTCTTGAATGACTTCTTTCTCTTCTATCCCGTTCCCTTTCAGAACGATGAGGTTCTCTAGTATGATTATTATGCCTTTCTCTTTCAAGTTCTCTCTCTCTACGTTCTCTTTCTGATTCATAATGATCATTATATGATGGACGACGTGGTATTGGACGATACGAATCTGTATATGGTTCTCTTGCTGGCGGTGTACGCGGTGAGCGTGTTCTTTCTCGACGAGGTGACCTAGAGCGTCGAGGAGATCTGGAACGTCGATGTGGTGATTGAGATCTACTAGTAGTTACTCTTAAAATATAATGACCGGGATAACCCAATAGGTTTATAAGTACGTTCTAAAAAAATTCCAAAACTGGAAGTATTAAAACTTCTCGATTAATACCTTCGCCGAGTTCTATATTCCTCGTCATCCACTCTATTACGTCTACGATCGTCTTCGTAAAGTTCTTCGTGGTTATCCAGATCATCGGCAGCTGTTAAAGAATCTAGTGTTGAATTGATTGGATCGTTCATATCATCGGAAGGAGTATGCGGTCCCGAAGAAAGTTTTTCAAATTTATCGGCCATCAAATACTTTTTATTCTCCTATATACGCGAATTAATCTTTAAGTTCTAATACAAAACGATCAGATTCAAGAGAAGTGGCCTTTGGATTATTGGAAACTTGGACCAATCATCTTTCAATTCGATTTATATATAACGATAAGTTAGCCAATCAAAATTCAGCATCAAAATTTAGCAACAAAAAGTATGATCACGCGACTTCATGATTTATTGGACATAAGTAATAGGGTTAGGATAGGCTATATCAAATATTTTTTACTTTAAATAAATTTTTTAATAAGCAAAAACCATTTTAGCTTGTATTTTATAAAGTCGTAAGTAGATACTGTAACCTAATAATAAGGACCAAATTATATATCCTCATACATTTAAATATTTCTTTTTCAGAAAATTATTACATTTTAGGGAAGTGTAAAATATCTATCACCTATTAAAACATAATTTAATTAGTTTTAAATATTCAATCTAATGTTTTAAAAACTTTGTAAATTTTCCTTACCAAAATCACCTAAACCAGGTATAATATATTTCTTCTCATCCAATCCTTTATCGATACAGGCCGTTATAAGTTTAAGTTGGGAATATTTTTTCGTAACAGCATCAATACCCTCAGGAGCAGCAATTAAGTTCAAAAATAATATTTTATCTTCTTTTACTCCATGAGATAATAATACTTCTATGGCTTTAATAGCAGATCCACCAGTAGCTAAATAAAATAGTTTCAATTTAGTTATTTATTTTAAAAGATAAGACACATATATGTGTTAATACATACCAAGCATTGGATCTAACAAAAGAACATATCGACTTTTTATATCCGGAGGTAATTTGGCATAATAAAGCTAATGTATTATAAATTTATATAAAATAAAAAAAAGGAATTGGTATTTCCAGATTCCATATAAAAAAAAAGGTTTCATGTAAAAAAATTAATTACCTTGGGTTGTGCCGTCTCTTCATCACGTTGTATCAAAATCTTTCCGATCCTTACACTCCTAAATTTGAACAAAAAATCAAACTAATGAAAAAAATCAAATCTACAAATATCAAAGAAAATTATTCCTAACCTGCAACAATCGCGTAAGCCTTGTTCCATAGCTTCACCTGCACGCATAATAGAAACACCACAAATTTTGCCCTTGAAACCAACACCTTTGAATTCATTACCTAAGTAATTATTTAATAGACGTCAATAAAGTAAACTAATTCAAAAAAGAAAAAAAAATCATCCCCTATTGACAAATTACTTGTTGGGGTGACAACAGTTTTTTCCACCACAGGTAAATGATTTAACCCTAAATATCAAAAGAAAAATTACATTATATGTAAATTTAGGACAAAAAATATATATATATGTTTTTTTTTTAAAAAAAAAAGAGACCTTCTTCCACAAGTAACCTAATAATTCTATCCGAATAGAATATAAAGTCACCACGATTTGTTGTTTTGTCTCGAATCATGGTTAACAAGGCTTCTAATTGGTTAGTTTCACGAAGACATACTACATTAGGAGGAAGAGGATAGTCGGATTTCGGCTTATAAATTATGAAAGGAAAATGGTTAGAAATTACAATGTTATCAAATATAAAAACATTCGAACAAACAATTTCTATGTACCATTATTTTAAGTTTATTTTAAATTTTAGTGCTAGGTTGAAAGTTATATAGAAAATGAATTTAATTCAAAGGAATCACGTAGTTATTTAATGATCATGTTTACGATTTACCTAATACAGTGTTGACCCTTGGCCATTTGGCCATAGCCATATGACCTAACTTTTTTAAGCCAAAAAATATATAAAAATATTTATTAGTTTATAAAATAAAAATAAATTTAATATTAGGAAAAAAAAAAAATTTACCCGATTTCTGAAATTTGATTGGTTAAAAAAAACAAAATTTTTTCCTACCCGGGGATCTGGGAAAAAATTTACTAAAAAATGATAAAGTTTTTCCTTTATCTGATGATTTAGATCGATTAGATACAAAAAAAAACCCCTTAAACTATAATTGGATTAGCATAATCTAAAATGCTAATAAAATCTTTTTTTTAAGAATAAAATGCCTTCTGTAAGCGTTAAAGTTATATTAAGTGATAGAAAAGAAATACTTAACTGATAAATACATCCTATTGTTGGTAACATCTCATTATATGAATTTTTTCGTTAACTGGCTACTGAAGATATTTTATCAGAAGTTTTTATTAATAAAAATTATTATGATCTTCTATTCAAAGCAAAAGTAGAATATTCATTAAAAAATGAATTTGTTAATGTTAATATTCAATGAAATTTTACAAATATTTGGAAAATTTGTTTTATCTGAATTACAAATTCCAGAAAACTATCATCCACTAATACAAATAAAAAAAATGCATTTAGAGTACTTATCTCTAATTTCATTACCTTCTTTTCAATTACCAAAAAAGCCAAACAAAAAAAGATTTATTATGTCAAGATATAATATAGATGAAAAAAATAGCAGAGGTTGAAATAGTAGATTAGCTGTAGAATCAAAAGGTAAATAATTTATTAAATGCTATATGGTATATAAATACTTGTAGTGTTGAAAAGATAAAAGAAAGAACAATAAACTCTTAAAGAAATTAAGAAATTTTTTGATAGATCAGATCCATCAAATTATAAGAATGCTAGGTTAAAGTTTGATTATGATTGTATTAATAGGCATACAAATTTGCTCTTTAGATATCTAAATATGCTATGGATAAATAAGTTTTAATTTACTTGGTTATATCTTCTATTATAAAAGTTTTCCAAATGTTTAATGAAATATTCTAAATATTTGCATGAACAAAATATTAAAATAAGCAGAAATTATCAATTAAAAAATCCAATTAGATCAATAGATAATTCTATTAGCATTAAAGTTTACAATGGTACTAGTTTTTTTCTAAATTCCTAAACTAAATATAATTATAATAGTTTAAACAATAAATTTTTTACTTTACCTTATTGGAAAACTTTAGATATTGAACAATTTGTACTTTCAAAACTAAGGTAAATAAAGTAAAATTATTAATTAAAATCAAATAAATTATTTATATTAACTATAATATTATTTAGTAAAAAATATATGTTTATTTATAATTGCCTAAAAATTTTGGTTATAAATTTAGTATTTTTATTACTTATTTAGAAATAATGCATTTAATACATACTTTCTGTGACATGTTAATGAAAACTTAAGCAATAAGTAAATCTTATACAATTTGCAATCAATTAAAAGTAAAATACCAGTTTATTACATTTGATTTATATGTATATAATTTAAAAAAAAAAGCTAATTTTATTTTAAAAATACTAACTAAAAATCATTAGATCTATACTTTATATCAAGAACTAACTGATAATTCTAATTCAGTTAGAATATAACAGAAAAGAAAATTATGCTGTATACAAATAACTTTAATTAATAGAAATGATAAAATAATAGTTGATTAACATAATTAAAATAAATGTAAACCTGAACAATATACTGAATTTGAAATTATGTTAAACAATATCTAAAGAATATTTGACAGTTGATAATAGATTACATAGAATAGTTATATACTTATTACATATTATATCAGTATAAGATTTAATAGATCAGGTTAAAAAGATTTGTTCTTCTAATTCTTTAATTTCATCAAAATAATAGTTATAATTTAGTCCTAATAATAAACTATAAAGGTATTAGAGTATTATACTAAAAGATTAGATATTAAATATATGATTCAGATACATTATTTACGTATAGATCATTCTGATTTTCACTATATATCAATATTATTTTGATATAAAAAAGAAATGATGGATAAATATAGAGAGTATATAAATTTATTTTTTTTAGATAATAAGTATAATATAAGGTTAGAAAGCTAAATCATCTAGTAGCTACTATAGAATGTGAAAAATCAGTAATTATGGTTAAAGAAATAATATTTATTGTTGCTGATTATGATTTTACCAAATGTAGCCTTATTTCAAATATTATAATACATGTAAAATACTAGAGTCAATAAACAAATTATTTTATCATAATAGTATACATATGTACTTAAAAAATCTTATATTTAAACTGTCAAATA
>CAJVPQ010001195.1:0-19739 GCA_910591825.1 Funneliformis caledonium
GGTATCTAAAAGTGGCCGAAGAAGAACACATTATAGCTCAAAATAATCTTGGAAAGTTATATGAAAATGGCGAAGGCACAGAAAAGGATTTAGAAAAGGCTATTTACTGGTATACAAAATCTGCAAGAAGTGGGTATGACATCGCACAACATAATCTTGCGATTTTATATAAAGAAAAAAAAGTAAATTTATATGAATCATTTTATTGGTATCATAAAGCAGCAGATAATGGATGTGTTTCTGGTCAATGTAGTCTTGGCTATTTATATGAAAGAGGCGAGGGTATAGAAAAGGATTTAGTAAAAGCTTTTTTTTGGTATCAACAATCAGCAATAAATGGATCTGTTGAAGCACAATATAATCTAGCATCATTGTATGAAAGTAGGGAAACAGATTTGTTCAAAGCCTTTAATTCTTTTCTAGGTGCAGCAGAAGTTGGAATTGAGCTTGAATATTTTTATAATAAAGCTATAAAAACAGGAAATAATGATTTAAAAAAAGCTGGTTATTGGCATCAAAGGGCGGCAAAAAGTAAAAATATAGATACACGGATTAAACTTGCATTAGTATATAATGAAGAAAATACGAAAATTACAAAAGCTATTAATTACCTTGAATTTTTATCAAATTTAGATTTTATATATTTACCAAATCCTTTTCCGACATTGTTATATGTCTTTGCATTATTATACAAAGGAACAAAGAGTAATTTAGAAAAAGCCTTTTTTTGGTATCATAAAGCAGCAGAAAGCGGATATGCAGCTGCACAATGCAATCTTGGTCGATTATATGAAAATGGCGATGGTATAAAAAAGGATATAAAAAAGGCCATTTACTGGTATCAAAATGCAGCCGAAAAAGGATATGAGGTTGGACAGTATAAATTGGGTGAATGTTATGAATTAGGAAATGGTGTTGAAAAAGATGAATTTAAGGCATTCGAATATTATCAAAAGGCCGCTAAACAAGAATATTTAAGTGCAAAATTTCAACTTGGGTATTGTTATGTTAATGGAATTGGAACAATTATTAGTAGAGTAAAAGGATTTAAATTATATAATGAAGCAGCTGGAAGAAACGATGATGATGTAATGTATGAAGATGATGATGAATTAATGAATGATATTGACAAAGTCAATTATTGGTATCATAAAGCAGCAGAGAATGACAATAAAGTTGCATTGTATAAATTAGGGGAGTTATATGAATTAGGACAGGGAGTTGATCGAAACGAAATTAGAGCATTTGAATTTTACAAAAATTCAGCTAGTAAAGGATATTTAGAGGCTCAATACAAAGTTGGATATTTTTATGAGAATGGAATAGTAGTTGATATTGATAAAAAAAAGGCATTAGATTTATTTAAAGTAGCCGCCGAAGAAGGAAATATCAATGCACAAACAAGTCTTACAAATTTATATGAAAATGAAGTAAAGAAAAGAAATGGTTTTTTATTTAAAAAACAAAACAAAAAAGTAAATAGTGTTCAGATCAAAGAACTTTAAAAATGAAATAATGTATATATTAATGTTAAAAGAATTTTTTAACAATCGCATAGATTTTTCCCCGAATGTTCAAAATTTTCGTATATGCATTATTTTTAGTTTTTTGATTTTTAATTATTTAATTTTTCGCTTTTGGCTTGCTGCGATAAGTTTTTTAATATAGATATTCAATCAACGTTACACTAAATAAATCGAATTTTTTGATTATAAATATTCTGCCGAGACACTTCTAAAATTGTTTGTTCACTTTTCTCGCGTCAAAGTAATCTCTCATCAGTCCAGCAAATATATCATCCAATACACAATTTTTAACAGCTACAACTTCAACAGATAGCAAAATACATTGTCAACTCGTATGCAAGATAAATTAAAATTAACTGCTTTTCCTATTATATTTTCCTTTACAATTATATTCGTACGGAAGTTGAATGATTACAAAACTTTTGAAATCCTATAACAAGAAGTTAGGCAACGCCGAAGAAATTATAAGGTCCTTATGGAACAACTACGACAGAGAAGTTGAGAATTTGATTTTTCATGTCATTTTTTATAGCGGACTTTCCTATTTATTGCATAAAATTTGCCGATCATTTTTCGATTTTATCACATAATAAATATTGCCGTTGTGAGATATTATAAAACATTTTACATATTAATACATTCCCAAACTTTGTCAACATATTTATTTTACTTGAAATCTAATCAAATTTATTTATTACTCAAATTGAACTACAATTGGCAAACTTTTATATGTAGTAACTTTTATTTTAACGCGATTTTATTATTTTTTTTAATATAAATGACTTGCGGATTTAAAAACTTACATAATAATCATAATCCAAACTTTGCAAGCTAATAAATATAATTCAAATATATATATAATTAAATTTTTATTGAAACCAGAGATAAATTGATGAACTTTAATTTGTACTTTCTTTATAAAATAAAAATCAAATATATTTCATGTTGCAAGATCATAAATAACATGACTTGCATGTGAACTAGAACCGTGAATTTATATTCATTTGAAAGGGAGAAAAATATCTATCTATTTAAATAAAAATCATATTTTTGAATCACTAGATCCTTAATAAATAAGTCCAAACCATTTTAGAATAAATTCTTGGATATGATTGTTAATAACTCCAGATGTAGTGATTCAATTCGAATGATCTATGGTTTCAATATTAGTGCTTGTTTTCACCTTTAAAATGAATACAAAATCATTCGTTTAACATACATATGTATTGAGAAATTAATTTTTTATTATTACAATTAAAACCCGCCACAAAATTTAATTTACATTTCTTATCAATAAATGCTTTTACAAAAAATTTAAAACTCTTTCTATCCCATTTTAAAGAATTATAAAATAAAGTTGTATTTAGTAGGCATAATTATTTTAAAAAAAAATAATATAGACTATAGTAATACTATTTGTTTGTTTGCATTTTATATGAAACTTCAACATACTTGTAACTTCTGAATTACCTGCCTAATAACCAAATTATTTTTCAAAAGTTCAAAAGGATCGTAAAGAATCAGAATATCTGTCTGGTATTTGTGGCTAAATTTTTTGTGACGCAGCTAAATTAAAATAGTAACAGCTATTATATAAAAATTTAATGCAAATTTTCTAATTTTAGTGATAAAATCACGTTTACTATATCTCATTTATTTTAAAAATCGGGTTTTTATAAAAAAATCACACGTGATCGGAAATGATCTAAAACTAGACTTGACGTTTGTCAAATTTTTTTTAAAGGCAAAACCGTGAGGTTGGTAAAAATTTTCGATGGGTGAATTAGTATAATTAAATCTTTGATATTGTAATGAGGTTTTTTAATTTCCTTCGGGTACATTTTAATACATCCTTTTGGAAATCCTCCAAACCCGTTAAATTTCGTTATCGTGAATCACAAAAATCGTCGAAATTGGCAAAAAACCGTCGACCTTGAAAATATTTTAAAAATAAAAAATTTCAACTAAAATTTTAACCACAATAAGTTTTCAAGACCAACAGTATACATAAAATGTCTGTAGGTATCGTTTCTGGAACACCTATCTCACTTTTTTGTTTGTTCGAGATAGAGAAAGACCTTTCTAAGTTACTATTTAAAGGAATAATAATGTTTCTAATTCATCAAGAATGATATGTTCGAATATCTTTGCAACAATAGATATTATTGAAATTAACTTGATAATCCTGTTTCTGCTTAGAGATAACGAAAATATAACTTTAATGGTTGAAATAAAAAAGAATGCATACTACTGGGTTGATAAAATCATACTTTTAGCACCGGTGAGAGATTTTACTTTTTTTCTGATTCTTGCTTCTTCTTATTGTCGCTTTTCGGTTCCCGTTGATTTAGATCGAGCCATTTAAAGATAAAAATTAGGAAGTAAGTTTGTGATTACTACAAGCTAACGATATTTTTCATATTTAGATATACAGACCCCGCCAAAAGTCTCCGACGCTTTTTGGCTCAATATAAAAAACTTAAAATTTTATCTAACCACAAGTTAATATTTTTTCGGATGGGTCCCGTAAGGTGATTTTAATAGCTTAGCCCCCATATGCTAATGATAGACTCTATATAATGAACAGTTCGGTATATAGAGTGAGTATTATATAACGAACTCATCCTATATCGAATCAAATCCTATGAAACGGAGGGTTCATTATATCCAATGGCGACTGTACTTTATATCTTTAATAAAATTTATGATGAACATTATATACTTTGTTCTGAAGTTATCCCACAAAAGCGAATAATTTTATCATGAAATCGACTTCACTTTGAAGTTTGAACTAATAATAAATTTTAGTTTGATATATAAAAGACTGAAATTAACCGAAATACATTTTATAATTTGTAATTACCTCACAAACTATTTCTTTAACAGTGACGTTGTTAAGATAATGAAGATTTTAACGCGAGAGGTTATTTTGAACTTTTCCAATTTGCACGATAGACTTTTCCAAAGCTGCCACTACCGAGCTCTTTAACATTGTTAAAATGTTCGAATTCGTAGCTTTTGATATTTTTACTTAAAATATATTTCTCCATCCAATTAATCCACTAATTTGAATTATTGTCATCTTGCATTATGATCTTTTTTAATTTTTGTAAAATAATAAAAATTCTTGGTAAAAAGAAATAAAAAAGAACTTTGTAAAATTAAAAAATTTTTTTTAATAAAAAATTTGATGATGATAATTTTAGATTTTAAAATTAATAAAGGAGAATTGAAAAAGTGAAGATTTGTCTGTATTTTATGAAATTAATGATAGGGCCAAGCTTCAAAATTTGGACTTATGCAGGCCTCGTGTATAACTGTCTCTTTGATTTGTGGTATTTGAGATTTAAGCGAAAAACTATATAATCGAAAAAACTCGACCTTACTATTCAACCTTTTTTAAAAAATAATGTGATAAGAAAATTATTAAAATGAAGCTATTACAAAAATTGTTTTAGTTACGCGAGTGGTAATTTTTTATTTTTGTCCGAATTGATATCAATTAAATGATAAATCTTTTTTTATGTCACTATTTAGCCAAAAAAAAAGCTTCTAACAAAAATATTATTTATTTTTAATTTATGGATTTTTATGTAAAAAATAAATTTCAAATATTGCGACTTTCTTATCAAAAATGTATTTACTTTTATAGTATTTTTATCATATTTCAAAATGACTAAAAAAATAAAGAAGCGCTGAATAGTCAATTAAATAACCACATTTTTTTAAAAAAAAAATTTAGTCTACCTAAAGTTTCTTATGCATGAAGACATAATTTTGGAAGAATAACGATATGCAGAGTCAATAATAATAATAAACTATGTTCAAATCCAAATCATTATTTTTTTTTTTTCATTTGTTCTCTATAAATAATGATGTAAAAGTTTTTTTATAATTCGGCTAATTATTTAATGTTGTGATTCAAATATAACTAATCTCCGAAAACTAATATTGTGGTATTCAACTAATGCCTTCTTATGCTAGTGAATTGCATTCTTTATCTATATAAATAGAATTATTTGGGTGAAGCTCTGAATTAACACGAATATTTGTATTGTCTGTTTGATGGTTAATTACGAGAGCAATCATTTTTTGTGTCTTCCTGATTTCTAAACAATTGGATTAGATTGATATAAAAGATTTAACAAGCATTTATTATATGAGCCTGTATAATGCAAAACGTCAACTTTTTTAAAAATAAAAATATTCTTTAAAAAGAATTTTTATTAAAAGTTATTCGATTAGCTGAATTGTATATTTCTCATAATTTTGAAAAACTTATTATAAATTGTCGGTTACATAATCATCAAATTAATTTGTGATATATTAGCAAAATGTAGTAAAGCTCAAATTAACATTGCCGGTGATCTAGCTATATGAAGATTTTTTTGCAATCCTTTCCTCAAATGATGTCATCCTCGAAACTTATTTGCGTAAATTTGCAAATTAATAAACTTGGGTCTTTTTGTTCTTCAAGTGTGTTAGAAAAAACTTTTCCAAAATTTACACGAAGTTCATCCATTTCTTCATGTAATTTTGCTACCATTCCAGTAACAGCCATGAAACATTGATGTTGCCAATTCAAGGTTTCATTAAGTGCAACAAGACCTTTATATGCATCAGACATTAAAAAAATATAATATATTAATATTCGAAGCCTATTTTTACAATGGTATTGGGATAAAACTCTCTGAAAAGTTCCCATGCTAATACTTACTTCCGATTTCACTGCCTTGACACAATGAAGAAAAGTGCCGATCTAATTCCTATATTATGAAATAATGTTTGATAAAATAAGTTAAAAATTTTACATCATAAGGATTTTAAAAGGAAAGAAAGTTAACCTCAATAGATATAGAATATTGCCTCAATCGTTCTTCGAAAGAATTTAAAAGGTCATGATAATATCTAAAAATTAACATGAAATCAAATATCTTTAATTTATTTAACAACACAACCTTAAGCCATTACGCTGAATTTTTCATACTTTAAAATTTCTTTATCTCCGAGTTGCAAAGTATTATCGTTTAGTCCTTGGGAGGCAGCCTTATAAAATCGTTTACCAATATCTACAATTGTGATTTGACCTTCTAGATCCTTCAATCGCTCGTATATTAAATTATGAGAAATTTGTAGTTCATTCTCGAAGGCGTTCATCTTCTACACGGTTTATTTATGTTCATGGATAATCGATTATTGTCACATATTGAATTATGTAATGAATACTAATACAAACCTGAAATAATGCTCGTGATTCATCAATAACTTCTTTCACATAATAATACAAATTCGATAAGTGGGTAGACTCAAGACTTGACATAATTAGTTTCTGATTTTGTATGTATTGACTGAAATATATTAAGGAATAAAATTATAAAAATAAATCTTATTTTCCGATCTAATAGAATGCTTAATCATAAAGGATACTCTATTTCAGTAATTAGATTTTGATCTTGCTCAGTAAGTTCTGAAAATTTTGTTTCCATTGTGATATTAGCTGTCAGTAGTCCCCTTCCCCTAAATTATTTTAAATGAATAGAGTGTTTAAAATATTATGAAATCTGAAAATTCTAGTTCACGTTAACGTGAATCCTGAGTTAGTTTTACAAGCGTGCTACTATTACATTTGAGAACCAATCGATCCAATATTAGTTTGTATTTATCTTTTCTGAAATAAAAAACACAAAATATTTTTATTTCTGACGAAAGACCCTAAATACAAAAAAGAATTTGGCACTCTAAATAATTAATAAAGATTCTTTAAAACGTACCCTTGTGTTGTTTCTAAAAGTGAAGGATAAAAATCCGTAAGTCCGGTCTCTAATCCGGAAGACGCAGATGTGAAACCAAAACCAAATTGCGGAATTAAAGGAGCAGGCGTAAAGTTTGATGATATATCAATTCCAACATTTGGTTGTTCGAAAGGACCTACTGTTTCAAAAGTTGAAAATGACGAAGCAGTCGTTTTCGTGTAGTTAAAAGTTCCTCTAAAAGCGCTTTCTAAACGGATCACAGAATAAATATTAAATATTAAACCATCAGTAGTTAAAGAAGTTCTTCTAATTTTCGCTACCTGATTGTTGTGTGTTCCATGCGGGTGTTCTTTGCGTATTGGATAAAAAATCTTTAGATGATATTCAATTTAGTTCAATTACATTAAAAGCATCTTTTGATAAAATTTATACACACTGTTCCATATTCAAAGTTTTTGAGCTCGAAAGATGAGAGATGATGAATAAGGAGGGAATCGTGGATTCTTTTAATTTAAACAAAAATCTTGTTGTACAATCAATTTAAACACACGTGAAATTATGGAATGGAAAACCTAATAGATACAGTCTCGATGAATAAACTTAAACTTTCGGATCAATAATGCAATGACTGGTTGTAATGAATAATATTTCAAAGTCTAAGGATATGAAAGATTTGATCACTTGTTGATGTTAAAATTTCAATTTCAGCAAGCTTATATTATTGTTATAATTACCAGATACAGTATTTGCATTCGCGACAACGCACTACATTTATTAGAGTCGCGTATTTCACAAAGACAATTTAGCAAAAAGCAGAAAAGAAGTTAAGTGATTTACTATCAAACGTGAAGAATGTATTAAATGTTAATGAAGAAACACATAAACCTAAAGCGGAACAGGAAGTTGTCTTTGTTCTTTTCATAAATTAGCCATCCCATGAAGAAATAATTGATTATCAAAAATTCTTGAATAGGATTTTCAAATGACGAGAACTTATCGTTATACAGCAAATGTTAACATTATCCCATGTAAGCTCGGATTTTTTTCGCGTTCAATATAGGATTATGTAAAAGAGTCATCATTTTAGAGGAACTATTGCTATAAGTTACCTTTTATTATGCAAACTTAATTGATTATATAATTTTATAAAATGAACCATTTTCAAAAGTTCCTAATAAATAGGTAAAAAATTGCATTAAATTTAAATAAATAATTTTGAATAACTTTAATGGATAAAGGACAAGTATATTCATCAAATTAACAATCTTATTTGGTGCAACTTGCAGTTGAAACTTTCCTCATCGCCGATATCTCTGATAATAAATAATCCAATTTTTATTTGAAAAGAACTAAGTTTATTGAATAATTTAATTCATTTATGAACGTTTTCTATTTTGAGATCCTATATTATACAAATAATTTTTCATGGAAGAAAACTAGAATTCGATTATACTAAATGTCTGGCGAATTTATATCATTAATAAATAGTTCGTAAGAAATTAATTCGGAAACTTAAGGATATTCATACTATACTACTATGTAGTCAATATATTTTTCATTACTTGATAATACATGTAAATTTTTTTCATTTAATAAATTTATACACTTTTTTAGGTTTTGTGATGAAAATTTTTGTCTAAGTTTGGTTTCTATTAAATAAAGTCAGTTGATAAGGTTACGACCCTTCTAAATGTCGAAATGATCCTATTGTACGAACTTCATAGGCTTGAAGTCATATACCAAAGTTAATCAGAAAAAGGCATATGTAGATAGTGTAGATAGTATCAAAACTACTGTCAGATTAAAAATTAACAAGGACTTGGAATGAAGAAATCTTTACCAAAAATTATTAGTGCTTTATTATCTTAGATTTTTTGTTAGACGTCTCGTCATCTATATTTAGCAATAAATGAAATTTTTGTGGTTGTAGATCCATTATTGCTTTATTAGTTATTTAATCGCATAAAAAAGCTTTTTCGATGTATTCCAAGTTTAAAAACTAAAGAAACATGGTCATGAATTTACTGAATAACATCCAAAAGCAATTGTACAAGCCAACCATTTTTAGAACTATATTAATATGAGTATCATAGTACTAAGGATTTCAATCGCGATTTTTACAATCACATTACGTGTGTCATATGATATCGTAACTCGATGTTAAACCAATGACTCATATATTAATTTTCTTCTTTATTTTAATTTTAAGAATATGTTTCAAGGATCCGAACTATATAGATATTGTAATATTATGACAGTTTTTTTTCTAAAAAATACTTAATGTAATCTCGGAATTCTTTGAAACTCATCATGATAAATTTTATGCTAATTTTTATTGTCATCTCGATTTAAATTATGAAAATTTAGCAAAACATATAAATTTTATAAATTTACTATTTAACTATACTTGAGATAATATCCAAATTTCTTTTGAATTTGTACTTTACTATTAAATTGATAATTTTAAAATTCAGAATTTTATATAGATTTTATTAAAGACATTTAAATTAGTTGCAATAACATTATGATTGCGCTCAAATTTATCGTAAATGAGAGAATTATTTCATCTGATAATATTGGATGGTATAAAGATCAAAACATTGCTGTATATTATTTATCTCCAAGGAATTATTCACCAAAGTTTTCATGTAGAAATAAACAAAATAAAGATATATATTAAAATAGCGTAATTAATTTTAATGAATCTACAAACTATACTTTAAAAAGGTAATTAAGTAATTATTAATTGTTTATTCGCATTTGTATACCGCAACAGAATCGTTTGAAATAAAATGGAAGTAGTTATATCTGTGTTAAAATATTATAAAGATTTCATAAATATAGGTATAAAAATATAATTTTATTCTTTTAAAATTTGATATACTTCATAATCTTCTACATCAAATATTTCATTTGTACTTATCCTTTCTTCATAACTATCTAGTCTGCAATAATTATTCATGACACCACCAAATCTTAATAATTTTGATATTTCAAGATCATTACCAAATGTCGGGCCATACCTCTCAAAACAAGATATTGCTTTGCTTGTATTATTTACACGGCTTAAAATTAGATCTTTAAGATTATCCTTTTTCTTAAAAGAAAATATAAAACTATCTTTGGTTACTCCATATTTATTTGATGTATCCCATATTAAAGGATTAAATCCACCAAGGATTTCATCTGTCTTTTTTACTTTGACAAACGTAACTGTGTTAGGTATATTATCACATAATTCATGAAACCTAAAGGCTCCGAATCCATCTCTGCTTCCTCTTAATAATAATTTAAATTTGTAAGGTAAATACAACTCTCTAGTAAAAGTAAATTTACTTTTAGTATCTATTTTATCAATCCATCTTGAAATAAATGAAGCAATATATAAATTAACGAATTTTGAATCAAAAATATTTTTTTTTCGATTCCTAGGCAGTAAAATATTAACATTTGGTTCAATATTAGGATTCAAATAAGATGTTAATAATTCTTCATAAAGTTGGGAATTTAAAATCTTTTTATACGGCCGAACTTTTTCAAGGAAATCTTCGGAAGTTAAACTAAAAAATCTAACCAAGGGTAGACAGTGTTGTAAAGTACTCTTCATCATTTTGAAATCATCATCTGACCAAGTTACAGGGTCAGGTATAAGCGTAGGATTTTTTTCCAGTCCCCATCTTAAAACATGCTCCCAAACTTCAATTTCCTTCATCTGTAGTTCATCTCTTTTGATAAGTGAAATCAAAGACTTTTCAGGAAGTGACGTAAAATCAAGTGATCGAAATATTTTTTCAGGTGACTTAGCCATAAAATCTGTACAATACACTTGAAGTTTTACCAAAGAATTAAATTGAAAACTTGTTCTATTAGTGAGCTCAAAATGTTGTTCTATCCATTCAGATTTGTTTTCAATTAAATAACATTGTAAATAATCAACTAGTTCTTGAAGAAGGAGCTCATCAGCAGCAACCAATAATTTCAAAATGTCTGAAGGATCTTGCTCATTTAATGAAATTATTCCACCATAGATGTACCTACATCAATCATATGATCATTAAGATGAGATGACGAAAGAAAATAATAATATTCTAAGTAAGATGATGCTTAGCTTTATACACTTACCTCAAAATAATTTGAAAATTTTCTGGTAAAATATTTGGCAACTTGATATGAACTAAAGCGATGTCACCATCCTTTTTATAAGATGATAACTTTCGTCGTAAATACGGAGAACGGTAACATAAAATGATCATATGCGCACGAAAGATTTTCACATTCGGATCTTTTCCAACTTCAATTGTAATATCATAATATTCATCATCATTTAAAATTTCAATATAATTTTGGCTTAAATTGGGAAAAAATTGTGCAGACATTTTTTTTTAATTTGTAAAATATTTTTTGGAAAAGAGAAAAAATTTTTATTTTATATTTATTGAAATTTTTTACTTCAAATAATTATTATTGTGTTGTGTAACGAATTCAGGTTGGTCAAAGAGGTCATCAGACCTTTTGTCTGACAAGTTGAAAGATCATCGCAATGCTGCTGAATTTTTTTTTTTTTTAAAGCCGATTTATTTTACAAATGACGTCAGAAATGAATTAACATTTTAATTTTTCTTTTCTTGTACAACTGTAAAATTAAAATTAAAATATTTATTTGACTTGAAATTTCATACTGAACGTAAGGTGCTTACAGCGTCTAATTGTAATACCTCCGAGCATAAACAAATTTGTACAATTATTTGGGCAACCCACCATCTTTGTTACTCATTAATCTTTTAAATAGCGAATATCACTGTTTACATTACGATATGAGGTTATGCGATGAGGTTATAGTTCAAAAATAGCTTTTGTTCTCATATTAATACGCAAATCTTGGTAGATTTATAGCAGCCAGCAAGTAGACTAACGAAACAAAAAATGATACACATATATGCAGGAAATTCATTAAATTGCGAAAAATTAATTTTCTAATAGTATCATTCGAACAATTTAAAATAGTATTAGAAAAAAATCCATTCAAACAAAAGAATGGGTTTATATAACAATTTAGGAAATGAAAATTAATGAGTCAGAAGGATTTCTTTCACAATTCATAAATTTAAAAGAAATAGTTGTATAAAGGTTTGTAAGAACACTGCATAAAATCGTCAATTTGTATTGATCGATCGTTAATTTTAATAAAGCTTACGCAATCTTTGTTCTTAACGTTATTAAAAGGCAGAACTTAATGGATATCGTGTTAAGTTAATTTAATTATTTAAGCATATCATAAATTTCATTTTTATACAATTAAAATAATAAAATTTTAAAGTTGTATCTTACGCTATTATTTATTTTGGGTGATTATTAATTAAAATTTGTGTCGCGTTCATTACCAAAACAAAAAATAGGTGAGAATAGATCGGGTATACGTGTCCAATATTTATTTATATATAAAAGTTACAAAAAACGAGCCATATTTTTGATCACTTCATTTTACTATTGCTATACTGTATATAGTACATGACAAACAGATTCACAAAATTTAGCGATAATAAAAAATGGCTATATCTGATATTTTATCCATTAAATTAATTATCTGACCGCTTGATTTTTAAAATTTAAAATTTATTTAAAATGAACAAGTGAAATTCGAATCAAAATAATTATAAAAAATATTTATGTTAATTATATAATAAAAATATTCTAATTTATCTTATTCTCCTTAATTATGTCTTAATTCGAGCTCTCTAATTTTTAATTTATATTCAAATTCTTTCCCATCCGCTCCATCTCTAATTTGAGTCTAAATTCCTGCTCTTTTTCGAATTTTTCTTTTCTCAATTCAACTTTTCGCGCTCAATTTCGATCACTAATTTCTTGGTCTCTTTAAATGCATTTAATTCATCTAAAACGTTTGTTATTATCATTAAGGGTAACATGCTAAATACCAAGTAATCTGGCTTTACATTCTCCCTATTATCAAATAACTCATTCAATTCTTCCAAATATTGCCAACTAGATCTAGCTTTGCCCGTTTCTTCCTTACTTTCTTCTTTGTATCTGGATTTAAGTAACTGGATTTTAATTTTAACTTAGTTACTAGTTATGTTGTTGCCAATTTTGATTGTAGCTTTTCCATAGAAATTGAGCTTTTTTGCGGTATAAATCAAAATTTTCAGCAAGAAAGGAAATTAAATTTTTGGTTTCGGTTTCTGACCAATGTTTAGCGCTTTGTGTATCACAATCTGAATCAATTTCTATGATTTTAGGATAATTATTCTGATTGAGAGCCAGTATCGGTTTCTCAGAAAGAAACTGGTGCGTAATGAATGAATTTAGTGGTTTTTTGACGATTCATTGCAAAGAATTTAAAATTTGATATTAAAGTTTTAAAAAAAAACGAAACATTTAATTTATATAAATTAATGCTATTATTAAACTTATTGGTCTAAGTTGAGAGAAATTTTGCTAAACTTCAAAAACTAATAATTAGCGATCAATAATTACGTATCGTAAATTGATCAACCAGGAAAATTTATTGTTTAATTGTTATTATTGTTATCTGATAAGCGCCAAAAAGCCTTTTAATTACTATATTAGGAAAATGCTATTTATAATCCGAATATATATTAACTAACGCTAATGAAAAATACCACAGAATAATGTTTTGAAATGGTCTCAAGTTTTTTTTGAAAATCTGATCAGTAACATTATGAACACAAATTTCCTTTTAAGTCAATTCATTTACCTTAAATTATAGCCATTTTCGAAATAGTATCAGCAAGCAAAAAAAATTTCGATTCTATAAAATGTATAAATGTAAATATGAGCCAACCTTATTAAGTTTTTTTCTTGTTCCTAAAAAACAGATTCCGATTCTAAGGTTCCTAGAAATTCTAGAGAATTATATAAAGATTTTACCATTGTAATAAATAATAGTGCTTCATTATTAGTACTTCTTTGTATTCTTTAAAGAGGTGCTTCATTTTTTTAAAAATAATTTATGAAAATTATTTTTTGTGTGTCTTGATAGCAGTATCTACAGTAATATATATACACACACTAGGTAACGGGAACCGTTGGAGCGTCCGATGCGTTGATCAACCATACTTAAATTTTAGCCAATCACAAATCGATATTATGTTTATCACATGATCTGGTAGATCACGTGTGGGCAGACACAAAATGCATGGTTTCAGCTCTAACCGAAAGCTTACGCTTCAGACTTAAAATGAGTAACATTAAAAAAAACCAAAAAATGAAATTTTGTCTCCCAGTAAAATTCAAAGGTCATGTCTTAAAATTAGTTACACGTATTCTTTTGGATTTTGTATACGTCACGTGAATTGCTTCCGATTGCTTCGCAACGGAAGTTATTTAAAACCGATTTTTATCAAAAGATCTAATTTCCTTTTTTGAAGTCTGCGTAACATTACGTGATTTACCCGTTGCTTTGCAACGGGACAACAGCTAGTTTTTAATAAATAAATAAAATGTTTTCGGTGGTTTTAGGTGATGATCGTCGAAATATCGTGCTGTACAATATTAAATGCATGATCAAATGATGATAAATGATCTAATAAGTGCTTTTTTTTTCTTTTCTCCCAAGAATTTTAATTCTTTACATATTTTAATAAATCAACATGCAAGCTACCAGGAATTATAATGAATGGATTGAAGAATCTATCTCAGGAAAAAGTATTAAATACTACGAATTTAAACAATTTAGTAATTTTCAAGAAATTGGAATCGGTAGCTTTGGAATTGTTTATCGTGCAACATGGAAAAGTTCAAATCAACACCTCGCGTTAAAATCGTTTCATAACTTTAGCGATGCCATTGTTAAAAATCTTGTTCAAGAGGTAATTACAAATAAAAAGATTTTATTTTGGTTTATTTCGGTCTACGTATAAAATCCTTTTGTACATCAAGTCAAGCTAAAATTTATATTCTAATAACATTAGCTTGAACTTCAACGAGAAGTTGATTTTCATAGCAATATCATTCGCTTTTTGGGAATTACATCGTCAAATCAAGGTATAGAATCTTAAATTATATATTTGATTGACTTTTGCTTTTTATTTTTAATTCAAATATTTTTTTTTTAAAAAAAAAAATTAGAAAATCAATTGAAAAAATATTGGTTAGTCAAGGAATATGCTGATGGCGGTTCGCTTAAAATATATTTAAAGAGTAATTTTAATAAGCTAGCTTGGGGAGATAAACACAACTTGGGATTTCAGTTGGCTAGTGCTGTGTCGTGTTTACACAACGAAGGAATTGTACATCGTGATTTGGTAATCTTACATAATATAAATTTCTTCTGAATATTACTATTTAATAACTAATATATTTTATATGCGTATAATAGCATTCCGGCAATGTACTAATTCATCAAGGTGTTATTAAGTTAGCCGACTTTGGATTATCGAAAAGAATAGAAGCATCAACTAACCAATCAAAAATTTTTGGGATAATTCCTTATGTCGACCCAAAATTTTTTAACAGACGAAGAAAGGACAAGACATCAACACAATTTAAACTTAATGAAAAGAGCGACGTATACAGTATTGGCGTACTTTTATGGGAAATATCAAGTGGCCATCCTCCTTTTTTTGATGAAGAATACGACTTAAGTTTGGCTGTCGAAATTTTAGGAGGACTTAGAGAAAAGATCATTCCTGGCACACCTGAAGATTATGTGGAAATATACGCTGGTAAATATATGTTCATGTATTTGTTCATAAAAATATAAATGATTATTAAATTTATATCTAATTTCAGCGTGTTGGGATCATGATCCAGACAATCGTCCATCATTGAATCAAGTAGTTGATAAATTAAATACAATAATTAACATAGCAGAAAATAATCCATCAAATCAACAACATAATTTATATAACATCGATGCTTCTTCTAGTATAAATAATTCATTTGGAGAAACATCTCAAATTATTAGATTTGATCAGATAAATTTTCAAATGAATAATTATGCATTTAATAATTCCGAAAATCATTTGGCTGGTCAGGAGAATGTAAAAGAAATAGAATCAAATATTGAAGTATCAAATATTATTTATGATGATACTATTGAAAGTTTAACGATTACGGAATTTAATAAGGATGACATATTAAACGTCTTAGGAGGATTGCAAAGATATCGTAATTTAACTAAACTTTTTTGCAATGATACTAGTATCACAAGCTTACCATCTTTACCCAACTCCCTAAAAATACTCAGTTGTTATAAAACTAAAATAGATAGCCTACCAACTCTACCTGACTACTTAACGGAACTTTATTGTTCTAATACTCAAATAGCCTGCTTACCTACTTTGCCCAACCCCTTAACAAATCTTGGTTGCTCTGATACTCAAATAACTACCTTACCAAATTTACCCAAATCCTTATCGGTACTTGATTGCTCTTATACTCCAATAACTACCCTACCAAATTTACCAAACTCCTTAACAAATCTTGGTTGCTCTGATACTCAAATAACAACCCTACCAATTTTACCTGACTCTTTAACGGTACTTGATTGCTCTTTTACTCCAATAACTATCCTACCAAATTTACCAAACTCTTTAACGGTACTTCGTTGCTATAATACTAAATTAACTATCCTACCAACTTTACCCGACTTCTTAACGGAACTTTATTGCTCTAATACTCCAATAACTATCCTACCAACTTTGCCAAACTCCTTAAAAGTACTTCGTTGCTATAATACTAAATTAATTATCCTACCAACTTTACCCAAAATATTAACGGATCTTTATTGTAATGATACTCCAATAACTATCCTACCAACTTTACCAAACTCCTTAACTGAACTCAGTTGCTCTTATACTCGAATAACTATCCTACCAACTTTACCAAACTCCTTAACGGAACTCAGTTGCTCTTATACTCCAATAACTATCCTACCAACTTTACCAAACTCCTTAATGATACTCTATTGCTTTAATACTTATTTAAATAACTTACCAAATTTACCTAACTCCTTAACGAAACTTAATTGCTCTGATACTTCAATAACTATCCTACCAACATTACCCGACTCATTAACGGAACTTTATTGCTCTTATACATCAATAGCTATCCTACCAACTTTACCCAATTCTTTAATAGAACTTCATTGCTATAATACTAAATTGACTATCCTACCAACTTTACCAAATTCCTTGACAGAACTTTATTGTTATAATACTCAAATAGATAGCTTACCAAATTTACCCTATTCCTTAACGAGTATCAAATTTAAGCCTTAAAAATTCCTGTACTTTAACACAATTATGTACGTTCTAGATTGTAAACTTTATATACACTCCCAATAAATTTATTTTTAACTTTAATTAATCTATAATATTAAATTATTAAATTATTAATTAATAAATGTTAATTAACATATTTGAAAATTTTGGTATTATCGAACTTTCATGTATTTTTAGGATTAAAATAAAATTTAATAGTTTTTCTTTTGTTTTTTATGACAATTATTGTCTTTCTATTCCAAATTTTATTATACGTTTAATTAATTAATTATATACCAAAAGTTTTTAAGAATGATCTCTCAATTTCCAATATTATAATTGAAGTTTAAATAAATATAAATTATTATAAAATTATATAATAAATTAATTGCACATTTAATTCTGCTAAAAAATCTGTGAAATGTTTTTTTGTATAACATCCTGAAAATTCAATACTTCATTATTTAACTTTTGCATTATCGTCAAAAAATGATTTGCAGCTCTTTCTGTAATAATACAAATTCTAACATTCCAGATAAAATATCTCAACAAGTAAATATAATTTATAAAGTCTTCAAATAAGAACATGATTTAACATATTTTTTGGTCTTATAAAAGGCATTCATATGATTCCTTTAAAATAAATAATTTGGAAATTATGTAATTATAAAAAGCTGGCTATTAAAAAGAAAGAAAAAATGTTAAATAATTTATAAGATACATTTCTTAATTTATTTTTATATATTTAACTATATATATTTGTTTATAAATGGCAGTTTATAATAAGAAATAAGTAAAATTTTACTTATTTCTAAACAACTAATTGATAAGTAATTCTTACATTTATTTATCTTTACAATTCAAAGTATAATATAAATTTCTATAAGATATTCTTAAATAAAATAAAATAAAGATTAAAATAAAATTTATAATATAAAACTATTTAATCCAAAGAATTTTTTTAAAAAATAAAAAAAAAATTTAATGTATCCTAAAAAAATAAAAAGTTATAACATTAAAAAAAAATAATAAAATTAATATAATAAATAAATATTAAAATTAACTTTTTGTTAAAATTTACCTAAAAAAGTAAAAAAAAAAAAATAAATAAAACAATCAAATCATCAAGGGTAAAAAAAAATTTGTCATTCTAAAATAACTATCTAATGCTTGCAAAAGGAATTTTAACTGAGAGATAAATCAAAAAAATAAATTTATTTGCTATATCATTTATAAATTTGATTAAATTAATGTAAAATGTAATAATAAACTTAAAGATATTGTAAGGTAATAAATAAAGCTTTACATAAGCTAAGTTACTTATAAGCTAAATAAGACAGCTCATTTAGGCTCAACTTAAGTCACTATAAAATGGGTTATTAAATAGATAAAAAGACTTATAATTTTAGTATTATTTTGAATAATTGCTCTAAAATTATTTATTATTTTTATTTTAAAAAAACTATTCCAAATTTAATTATGTTACAAAGTAATCAAGATATTCAATTAAATATTAATTTTGACAATAAACAAGAAGAATCTTTAATTTATAAAAAAAGAACTTTTGAAATTTATTAATATTTTAAATTAGATTCTTTAACACATCATTAAAATTGTAATTATTACAAATTAATATATTTTATTTATATTTGAATTAAAGATTAAATTAAAATTTATTATATAATAGCAAATCTTTAATGATAAAGCTATTTTAGAATTATAAAGATATATGAGAAATAATCATTAAAGTATTCTTGAAAGTGAATCAATATCAGATTTTATTACTGATCAATTATATCTTACACTTTTATATAGTATTCTAATTTATAATTATTTAATAGATAAAATTGAAGATATAATTAATAATAATATTAATAGATTAAAAATTAAATATGCAGCTAAATTAGCAAAGAAAAAAATATTAGAATATTATCCATTAATAGATGGAACTAATTATATTATTACTTCAGGTTAGTTAATTTATAAAATTAAATAAATTAATTATATAATATTTTATTATAATTATTATTTATAATTAATTAATAATAAATCTATGATTAGAATTACAATATTATGAAACTAATAATTAGAAAAGATATTATATTAATGAAGCAAAAATATTATAATACAGACCCCCCTGCCAAAAGTCTCCGAACGCTTTTTGGCTCAATATAAAACTTAAATTTTTTAAGTTTAATTAAAAAATATTTATTAAT
>CAJVPQ010001196.1:0-19723 GCA_910591825.1 Funneliformis caledonium
ATTGGCGGAGCTAAAGCTGGAGAAGGTGTTGCTTTGATTTCAATTAATAACATCCATCAGTTTGGAAAGACTGATATGGACATTTTAAACAATGTTATTGAAGAATATAATATTCCCGAAGAATTTCACTATGCTCTTTTAAATCGAATTCGAATTGTTACCAGTATTACGTCAACCGAATCTCGACGAAAATTCTTAATAATAAGAACACTTGCTATTGCTATTATGGGTATGATATTAATTTAATATGTTCTATCCATTAAATCTTAATATAAACGAATTATCTTTTTGTTTTAATTAGCTCATGTCATCCCCGAACATATTGCCCAATCCAAATTATTTTTATACGAACCTGATATCGTTGCAAATCTTGCCGAGTTTGTTCATCCAGATAGAAATATACCAATCGTAAGTTTATTGATTGATGAATATATGTTTTTTTAGATTATTCTTTCGTTTCTAGGTGATTTCAATCGATTGATCTTTATGATTTTATTATTAGGAAATCCAAACAGTCGCATTTTATGCATTGGATGGAATCAGTCGATATCGTTCAAAACTTGGTGAAGTATTATCCGCCATTAATGCGGCAGCTAATCACGGTATTTTGCTTTACGTGTTGCGGAGAGTAATTGCCGATCTGGATAGCGAAAATCGTATGTAATCTTAAATTGACAAATTGAAAATTTTAAGCCGTTATCTTTAAAAAAGACATATTGATTAATATTGGTTTATTTATTTATTTCTTTTGTTTTTAGCTATTTTCAATCAAGAATATTATGACGCGGTATTTGCTTTAATTTCCTATTTTATCACTTCACAAACCGGTGGAACTATGTTGATTTCAGCAGGAATAGTTCCGACCTTGTTACAATTGTTAAACAATAAAAATCCACAGCAATCTAAGGTAAACTTTATATGCGTTCTTTGGATTTTCTTGCATATTGTATTCTAAATTTAATGTGTTTATTTTAGAATATAACAAAAGTTGTCAGTATATTGGACAGCCTTGTGTATGGATTCAACCCTTCATTTACCTCATTCTGTAACGCTAATGGAGTTCGTATATTGGTACAAAGGATAAATGTATGTTAGATATCTAAATTCATATTAGTTGATAGTTTTTATAACATTTTCTCACTAATATTCCTCTTTATAGGAAGAAGTTGATTTTGGTATCCAGTTATTAGGTGACAATCATGGAGACTTTATGGAAGATGTAACGATTGCAGGGTCTTCAACCACAGCGAATCCACCAGGTTTAGCATTATAGTTGTTATTCTTCCTTTCAATATTTGATAAAATCATATTTACTAATTGCATTATTAATCGAATAATGTAGTTACTGAACCTGCAATCACCGAAATTACTCTTCCTTATGAAAAATCTTCTTTATTGAAGTCTATGTTTAAATTTGTTTTACATATGATGCAATCAGCTGGTACTGCTGATGGATTGCGAAATCTCATCGACACATCTCTTCCAGATTCAATTAAAAAGGTCTTTGAACAACCTAAAGTATTCGGAAGCAGTATATTTGCACTTGGTAGATTTCAGTAAAATCTTTTATCAATCGATCTTATATATAATGTTGAGATATTTAATATTTATTTTTAAATTTATCTAGCAATCAATATTATTGCAACTTTTATTCACAATGAACCGACTTCACTTCCAATTATGCAAGAGGCTAAGCTTCCACAAACTTTTTTAAAGTCTATCGTAAAAGAAATTCCTGCTTCAGTGGATGTGAGATATTAAGATAATTATTTTCATTTTCATTTTTTATCTTATAATATATGATATTAATTGTTAATGTTTTATTTTATTCAGGTAATTCAATCTATTCCTAACGCATTCGGTGCTATATGCTTGAATTCACAAGGAATGGAAATTTTTACTCAGATGAATCCGATAGACAAATTTTTTTCAATTTTTACATCAACTGAACATTTGCGTTCTCTTCAAGATGGCGACGTTGCGTCAGTGTTGGGTACAAATATTGATGAATTGATGAGACATCATCCGAGTTTGAAACCAAATATCATGAATGCAATAATGACTACACTTCAGCGTATATTAGAACTTGGACGGAGTGATTCCACTATGGTTAATGATGATACTAATATATTACATTCTGGGACGGATGATGATCCCGTTCAACCAGAAAAACGAGTGGAATCTGAGTCAACCGATATTACTATGAGTGATGTTGATTCTGTTAAACCTGAAGAGAAAAAAGAGAATATTATTGTTTCGTTTATTGAAATTGCTGCAAAGGTATGTTCATATTATATAAATATAATGTTCGTAACGCAATCTAATGCTTATGTCCTTTTTCATGATAGTTTTTGGAAGGTCTTTTCCAAACTCCAAACCATTGCAAAGATTTTCTCAGACAAGAAAACGGGTTAAATATTATTCTTAAATTCTACGCATTACCAACAGTCCCATATGATTTTGCAAGTTCGCAAGCCTCATATTCTCTCTCTCATTTAATGAGAGTGATTGCTGTTGTTGATTCAAAGAGAAGCGTTACAGCAATTATTAGTGCACTTAACGAAGCATTCCAAGGAGCAACAAATTTCCTAAATCATGACGGAAAGGGTGGTCTTCTCGCTGATTACATTGATCTCAGAAGTATTTATAAATTTTTTTTTTTGTTAAAGCTTTTTAACGTTCTTAATCTGATTGGATTAATTTTTTTAAAATAAAATTAAAAAGCAAACGATGCTGCTAAAGTTGAAGAAGCCAACAAAACCTTCAGATCATTAATAACTTTACACGGTTATATTGGACTACTTTCTGATGTCTATTGCACACCAGTTTTCTCTCACGGGAAAAATGCGTCATCTGTAATTGAAGCTTTCGTTGGAAGCGACAGCGAAGTAATACCTTCACTAGGAAAATTGCATCGGTTTGTTTTTTCTTTTCTCTATACCAAAAGTATTTATTACTATTTGTAACGAATGTTAAATTAAAATTCTATGTTTAGAACGTGTGTTTGGGAGAATGTTATCTTAAAATCATCTGTACCAAAGTCATGGTATGCATCACAATCAAAACCAAAAAAACCGTTTAGTCTTCCTGAAATTTCAGCGATTTCGGCATTATTGGACGAAAGTGACAAAGATATAACTGATGCAAATGAACCTCCCGTTGACCAGAATAATCGTCAAGTAAAAAACGCAAAATATTTTAAATTTTTGGTGTCTCAAATTCCTTCTTGTTTGACTCCATTATTTCAAGGTATGTGTTGTTGTAAAATAAAGTTGAAAACGGTATATTCAATAAATTCAATATTATAAATTATCTTGTGATTTTAGGTTTGGCCAAAATGCTTTTCACACGCAAACAACCAGATGCGAGCCAAAAAGCATTGGCTTTCAAAGTATCCAACTCTATTGCTGAGGTCCTTCGTGATCATTTAACCTGGTCTCGTTATTGTAAATATTTTATTTATTACTTATTTGATTTTTTAAAATATAATTTTTTTTTACTGATATCCATTGAAATTTTTTTTAGCCCTTGATAGCGAAACTGATTCTACAAATAAGTACAATTACCTCACCGTCATGCTTGGACTTCTATCATTACTATTTCTTGATGGTTGGTTATTGTTTTCTTAATTATATGAATATTTTGCTATTAAAAATGTTCATATATTTGATTTGCATTGTTATATTTAGAACGAAATCAAATATCTCTTCAGACAATGCTAGTTCTCTCGTTTGTTGATAAAGCTGATGGGTTGGAATGTGTATTCACACTCTTACGACAGTTCTGGGAAGAAGCAGAGGCTATTAAAGCTTTTGAAGAGTATTCGACTATTGAAGCAGATGACAAATCAAAAAACAAACTTACAAGAATTCACGGATGCATCGAAGTTACACTTAATTTCTTTCAATTTGTGGCTTCATCTAAATTTCTACACGATTCAGCTCAAACAACTTCCATAACATCAAAAGATCGTGAGCCTCGTTTCGATCCCTTCGAATTTCTCGTGAATGTTCGAGCAAAAATCCTTCCTGTAATTCATGAACTTTGGTTAAGTTCTTATTTGACGAAAGCTCCACCAAATATTTTAAGATCTGTTGTACAAAATTTAGTTCAAATTTTAAAAGCTGAAGGAGAAGTGAATCAACGACCAGAAGGATCTAGTAATTTATCAGCTCCATCTTCATTGTTTGGAAGAAGTCTTATTCCAGATGAAGACAGAGTTCAGCAGTTAATTGATATGGGATTCCAACGTTCTAACGCAGAAACAGCGCTTATAAGATGTAATAATCATGTCGAAACGGCTGCAGAATATTTATTGACTCATCCACACACAATAGCAGCTACAATATTTTCCGAAGCTCAAACGGTCGAAACTGGTCGTGATTCAACAAACAATACAGCTACTACTGTTGGTAATGCACCAGCTGAAACAAATACCATCACTGGTTCAAATTTTGATATTACTGGAGTTTCTGGCGATGACGACGAAGAAATATCCGATAATGATGAAGGTAATATGGAACATGCAGATGTTTTAGCTCAGGCGTTGGCATTATCAATGCAAGATGGTCAAACTGCGGAACAATCTAACACTAGTGAGACAACTGTTCCTATGGAAACAGAACCTACTACTTCAAAGAAAAGCGACAAAGGTAAAGGAAAAGAAGTCGCTTCTGTAGATCAATTTAAATCTCTTAGAGAAGAACTAAAAGCAAATGCAGCTAATAGAGCTATTGAATTATTGGATCATGTTGAAGAAGTTATTTTTGAAGTAAAAGATTTATTTGTCCTTCTAAGCAAAGATAATGTTGAGAAAACTATTGAATTGGTAATAAAAAGTGTTGAGCATGCTCGCGGACAATCTGAAGAACTACGCAAAAAAGCTTTAAGCTCACGATTACGTTTATTGGCTTTGTTACTAAACGAAACGAGTATTCAAGGAAAAATCTCTCATTTACCATTCAATATATTTTCAGAAATGTTATCCATGATTGCTGAACAATCCTCGCAACCTTCTGAAAGTAGTTTACCTAAATGGTTAGCACCAGCTTTGTTAGTTATAGAATCTTTTATATCTTTATCAGATGAACCAACAAGTGTAGAATTAAATCTGTTACAATCTAAACTTGAAGAATCAGAAGCGATTGCCACGGAAAATAATTCTTCACCAACAGATAAACATCGTTCAAATTTACTTGAATACTGTTTATCATTCATGAAACGTAAAGATCTTGACAAAGATATTGTTAATTCATTACTTCGAATCTTGGTGCGATTAACTCGACGTCATCTTGATGCAACCGAATTTGTTAATAAGGACGGATTATCATTACTTTTTAATGCTTTCAAACCACGAGCTCATGATTTTCGTGGACAACAAATATTCATTGTTATGATATTGCGACATGTAATAGAGGATGTTTTTGTGTTAGAATCAATTATGGAAAGAGAAATCAAAAACTGGTTTACAAATCATCGACCTCGGGTGATTGATATCAATGGTTACCTTCGAAATACTGCGCAGTTTGCATTGCGAAATCCTGAACTATTTGTTCAATCCACAAAGAAACTTTGTAAATTAACAAGGTATGAACCTGGTAGAAGTAGTCAGCATCAAATAACCTTGATTAAACAAGAACCTGAGGATACTAGTAATACAACGAATAAGGATAATACCGTTAATGAAGAAGAAATGACGGATGCAGTACCTTCAACATCAACATTTGAATCGCCTAAAAAATTATCTTTTGGATCCGAAGTTGCAGAAAATTTAATTCATTTCATAGCAAATGAATTGATTTCTATACGTAATATTCAAACTACTGTACTTCAAGAATCAAAGCCAACTGATACTACACATGAACAACAAAAGAATACCGAGTTTGTTAATTCCGTTATTACAAATAATAACGATGCCATCATTACTAACAATACTAACAATGCTATTAATATTATGGGACCTACTCAACCACCCTTTAAACCTGAAGAACATTTGGATTATTTATGTCGTTGTTTCTTGCTTCAATGCTTGACAGAATTACTCTCTTCATATCCATCATGTAAAACTGAAGTCATAAATCTCTCCCGTAGAAGGAACAGCGTTGGTCCCGGTACTCCGTTTAAAACAAAAACTCCTTTATTGAGTTATCTTTTAAACGATTTATTACCATATGGATGTATTACATCCTCGACCGATATCGAAATGCGTAAGCGTTATGGACAATCTAAATGGACGACTTCTGTCATAGTTGCTTTATGTTCAAATATCAGTAATGATGTTGATGAAAAGAAAGTTCAACATGAATTGGTACAAGTTCGTAAATTTGTTTTGGATGGTATAATTCGTTCATTTAAGTATGCCATTTCATCATCTGATCCTATTGAAACAAAATATGGAAGGCTTTTGGCTTTGGCTGAATTATGTTATGCAATCCTAACCGCACGTACAAATCCAAGTAATAATGCAAACAGACCTATTGATGATGGACCTGCTAGTGTTGCTAAGTTAATGCTTGATAAAAATTTTGTGAACACTTTAACTGAAGCTCTTTCAGAAGTAGATTTAAATTATCCATCAGCAAGGATTTTGATAAGTGCTTTATTGAAACCATTCGAATTTTTAACAAAAATAGCCATAAAGTTGGGTCGTGCGCCTGAACCTTCTAAAGAAGAACAAGAACGTCGTAAAAGTATTTCTTCCATCTCGACTCCTTCAGCTGATGAAATCACACAAGATGCACCTGATTTGTATGCAACTTCTGTACTCGGTGCTCTTGAAGGTAGAATGGAAAGTGATGAAATGGAGGATGAAGAGATTAGCACTTCGGATGAACAAGTATATAACGATGACGAATATGACGAAGAGACCGGTAGTGATGTTAGTGACGTTAGTGATGATAATGACTTAAACGGAAGTGGTGGCGGTGATGGAGACGATATGGACGTAGAAATAGTCGTTCGGCAACCATTGCATGGTCATTCAACAATGTTAGATAATCAAAACGATAATAATGACTCCGAAAATGAAGATAACAATCTAGCTCAACATTTAGAACATGATGATGATTCAGACGATGATCACCCTGTTCGTATTCGTCAAGATGGAGCTGATCAAGAAATGTGGGATGTTCACGATCAAGTTATTATAGACCGGGGTGATATTGTCGAAGAAGCCATTGATGATGCTGAAGGACACCATCATCGACATCGTAGACATGGAGGATTTGGTGGTGATGAAGGGAATGAGAGAGAGATAATGTTAGTGGACGATGAAGAAGACGATGAAGAAGACGATGACGATGACGATGACGATGATGAAGCCGATGACGTTGAAGAAAATGATGTGGTATTAGATAGTGGTGAAATTCACGATGGATATGTGGATCGTCTCAATTTTAATTGGGGATGGAATCAACCCGGTTCACTCTTTATGAATGATGACGATTTTATTCCGGGCCGTCCAAGTCGCGCCTTATTTAGCTTTGGTAATAGACGTCATCGACATATTCCCGGTGGTCGTCGTGCTATTTTAGAAGTTCCACCGGAAGGTCTCGACTATGTAATAGGTGATTCTGTTGGTTATGGATTTAATTTTGGCACAAATGATGAAGTTGATATTCCCGGTATCGGCAGAAATAGACCAATGCCCGGCGCTAGCGATGATGTTACTACACATCCTTTACTTGTTAACAGAACATCGAACCTTCCTAATATCTCTGGAACGAGTGGAGTAGAATTTGTAAGAGGCAGAAATGTCCGAAATGGACCATTAAGTGACTGGACACAGTCCATTGAAGAACTGATAGGTGGTGGTGCTGCTCAATTAATAGAACAATTGTTAACTAGAAGTCGTGGTTTAGGACATTCCACTTACAGACTTGAATTAAATACAGGTTCGGGAAGTTTAATTAGTGGTATCGAAGTTGACCGAATAATTCCTAGATCAATAACAAACGCTCAAGATAATCAAAATGTTACCTCTCCGAGTGATCCAATTACAGCAGTTCAAGAATTTATGCCAGTGTCGACTGGACAAAGATGGTATGACGAAGCTCGAATGATGTACGGTAATTCTGTATCTGAAAAGGCTACAAAACTAGTTAATCATATATTAAACGGATTAATTCCCCTTGCATTGGAAGAAGATAAAAAGAAAAAAGAGAAAGAAGAGAGAGAACGCGAAGAAAGAAGAGTCCGTGAAGAAGAAAATCGAAGAAAAGCAGAAGAAGAAAGACAAGAATTAGAAGTCACAACAAAAGCTAGGGTTGAAGGTTTAGAAGCTGAAGCCGCTTCTCGAGTTGAAGGTTCACAAAATGTAACAGTTGATCAATCAATGGCTGAAGGTACCACAGAACCTGAAGAAGTTATTGAAGTAACTGAAACAACTGAAATTATTGAACTTGGAGATGCCATGTTAGAAGATGCCCCTGAAACCAGAACTGAAGAAGATCCTGATGCTATGGATGCTGAACCATCTCCGGCGCCTGAAATTTCACTTGCAACTTCTGATAATAATCCAGCCATGGAGGAGGAACCGACTACCATAGAAGGTACTACTACTATTACACAAACCTCTCAAGCAGCGGTTGAAGGAACGACTGAAGGTTCAAATGAAACTCAAGTTGCAAGGACGACTGTAGTGGTCAACGGTCAAACTATAGATATTACAGATACTGGAATTGACCCAACTTTCCTTGAAGCGCTTCCTGACGAATTACGTGAAGAAGTTATAAACCAACATTTACCTCCGGAGAGAAGAAACAGACCTCCAGTAAGCGGTGCAGGAGATGCTATTAGTAATGAATTTTTGGAAGCCTTACCTGATGATTTACGAGAAGAAATTCTTCAACAAGAAGCAGCAGCTCTTGAACAAGAAAGAAGAGAACGTCAACGAAATGTTGAACCTGTTGCCGCTGACATGGATACTGCAAGTTTCTTTGCTTCATTGGATCCT
This sequence comes from Funneliformis caledonium, assembly GCA_910591825.1. Taxonomy (NCBI): domain Eukaryota; kingdom Fungi; phylum Glomeromycota; class Glomeromycetes; order Glomerales; family Glomeraceae; genus Funneliformis; species Funneliformis caledonium. The sequence goes on from CAJVPQ010001196.1 coordinate 8,954, forward strand.
CAATTAAGACGAACTGTCCTACTTGAGCAAGATGAGATGGTTTTGGCTTCATTACCTCCAGCAATTGTTGCAGAGGCAAATGCTTTGCGAGAAAGAGCAAGTAGGAGATATACAAATGCAGTACGTTCAAGAACCATTGCTAGTACTACCCCAGCCGTACCAACTCCTAAGAAACCTACTATTCAACGTGATGCAATGAAACTAGTTGATACTTCAGGATTAGCCACATTGATTAGATTATTATTCTTACCGCAACCTTTGGGTAATAAGAACTTACTTCATAAACTATTGCTTAATCTTTGTGAAAATAGTAAAACTCGTGGCGAGTTGATTTCGATGTTACTTTCAGTCCTTTATGATGGAAGTGGGGATGTAGCTGCTGTTGATAAGAGCTTTGCCCAAATGTCTTTACGTACAAAAAGCACTTCTAAAGGTACACCAAGAAGGCAGTCAAGTGCACCAAATCCTTCCCTTGCTCAAATAACTCAAGCAGCTGGAGAAAATGTTCCTAATTTGATCGCTCAGAGATGTTTAGAAGCTTTGACATATATTGTAACCTATAATGAGGCATCAGTTACGTATTTCTTAATGGAACATGAAAATAACATTGGACTTAAAAGATCAAATAGTCGTAAGGGCAAAGAAAAACAAGCAAAATCCGTTGTAAGCAAATATCCTGTTGTGATACTACTTAGTCTTTTAGATCGACAAGTCTTTATCAAAAATACAACATTAATGGATCAATTAATGCACTTATTATCATTCGTTTTACGACCTTTATCATCTTTATCAAAATCGGAATCATCGGCGTCACCTGATAAAGCAAATGAAGACGGTTCTTCAACACAAGGCAACAACAATAATGAAAGTAATTCCAATCAAAATCCCGAAACTGAAAATAATCAAAATAATAATTTAATTGGACAGTCTATTCAACTACAACAACAACAGTCCGATATTGAACAAAACTCCAATAATGTCAATCAATCTTCGAATGCTCCTAATGATCAAAGTAGCAACGTTATTATAGAGACAAATGACAATAATGACAATAATGACAATATTAATACACCCGGAAATGAAACGACTCAAGATAATGCGACAGCTTCTTCATCAAAGCAATCAGGATCAGAAAAACCTCCTGCACTCAAGCCACCTGTTATACCCGACTATTGTTTACGCTTAGTAGTGAATGTCTTGACTGCTGGTGAATGTACAAGTAATACTTTCAAATATACGCTTTCAGTTATTCAACATCTTTCTACATTAAGTGGAGCCCGTGATGTAATAACGTCAGAATTAGTCGAACGTGCTCAGTTACTTGGAAACGATATATTGGACGATCTTGATGAATTGGCAAAGATTTTAGATAATGCGAATACTGGCGTGGATGTGCAAGGAGTCACTCTATCCAAATTTTCACCTTCATCTTCCAAACAAGCCAAATTATTACGTGTTCTCAAGACTATTGATTATATGTATTCTCGTAAACAACAATCAAATACAACTTCATCAAGTGCACAAGTAGTTTCGTTGGCTCCTACCATCGATCCTGATGAAATAGAATCAGTCGCACCACGGACATTACTAGATAGTAGCACTCGAAATGCTAAATTGACTGATGATGAAGCCAAAGTTATGAAAATATATGAGACTCTCAACTTCACTGAATTATGGAAGAGATTAGGAAAATGTTTGACCACCATACATGAAAAACCAGATATGATTCATGTGGCAACTGTTCTTTTACCACTTATAGAGTCTTTGATGGTTGTGTGCAAATACGTTGGTATGACAGCATCAACAAACCAGAGAATATCCTCACCAGGACCGTATAATTATCCTCCTGAAAGCATGGAAGATCTATTCTTTACATTTACGGAAGATCATCGTAAGATTCTTAATACAATGGTTAGGAACAATCCATCATTAATGAGTGGATCATTCTCTTTATTGGTTCATAATCCAAAGATCCTTGAATTTGACAACAAGAGGAATTATTTCAACCAACAACTTCATAAACGAACTAATGCACGGGAACATTATGGTTCTTTACAACTTAATGTTAGACGTCAATATGTATTTGAGGATTCTTTCCAAAACTTACAAAGAAGAACTGGAGATGAAATCAAGTATGGCAAACTTAGCGTACGGTTCTATGAAGAAGAAGGTGTTGATGCTGGTGGTGTAACGAGAGAGTGGTTCCAAGTTCTTGCAAGGCAAATGTTTAACGAAAACTATGCATTATTCAAAACATCAGCCGCAGATAGACTTACTTATCAACCAAATAGAGCTTCAGGTGCAAACCCAGAACATTTATTATTCTTTAAATTTGTTGGACGTGTCATTGGCAAAGCTATTTATGATGGAAGGCTATTAGATGCATATTTTACACGTTCTTTCTACAAACATATTCTTGGAAAAGCTGTTGATTATCGTGATGTTGAAGCCATAGATTTAGAGTATTATAACAGTTTAGTCTGGATGTTGAATAATGATATTACTGGAGTAGTTGATCTGACGTTTAGCGTCGAAACCGATGATTTTGGTCAAAAGAAGATTATTGATTTGAAACAAGATGGTAGAAATATCTCAGTTACAGAAGAGAATAAACGAGAATACGTTATGCTTGTAACGGAACAGAAACTTACATTAGCTATCAAGGATCAAATTGAGAACTTCCTTGCTGGTTTCCATGAAATTATTCCAGCACATTTAATTAGCATATTCAATGAACAAGAGTTAGAATTGTTGATTTCGGGCATGCCAGATATTGATATTGATGATTGGAAAAATAATACAGAATATCAAAATTATACACCTTCATCTCCACAAATACAATGGTTTTGGAGAGCCGTACGAAGTTTTGATCAAGAAGAGAGAGCGAAACTTTTACAATTCGTTACGGGAACTTCAAAGGTACCATTGGAAGGTTTCTCTGCCCTTCAAGGTGTCCATGGTGTTCAAAAGTTCCAAATTCATAAAGATTTTGCCAGTCCAGATCGTTTACCATCTGCTCATACTTGGTAAGTTCGTTAATAATCATGTGGATATTTTATTATGCCTTGAATCATTTATATTAATTATACATTTTTATCTTTTAATAGTTTCAATCAAATAGATATACCTGAATATGACAATTATGAGCAGTTAAGAGCACAATTATTATTGGCAATCTCTGAAGGAACAACGGGATTTGGATTCCAATAATTTTTTTATTATTATGTTAAAATCATTTGATTGAACAATATTCTTTATTATACAATTTTTTTTTTTTTTTTAGTGTAGTGTATTTGATTTATTTGATATTTTTGATATTAGAAACCAAAAGAACTTTATTTCTTTATTCATCTGATGACCTTTTTTATTCTGCAATATTATTATTTTATATTCTGTCATTTATCATTTTTTATATTCCTTTGTATATTTCTTTGTTAGGATGCTAAATGTATTGGTTGACCAATTCATTTTGTATTATTCCATCATTATTCAATAAAAACTTTTTCTTCCCAAAAAAAAAAGTGTATAAATATAAATTTATAAATAAAATACTAAAATTGTTTAATTTTTAAAATTTTTATTGCCAATCAAAAAATTTCCTACCATTAAAAATATTTTATCTTATGTCTGTAGAGAAAACCAATTCTGAACAAGTTTGGTTCAAGTCATGGATCAAAACGCGTAACATAAAGCTTGAAGCTTCTGTTCCTAATATAACAAATACGCGTGAACGAATTCTGCAAACTCATAATTTGTTACAAGATTTGAGATCCAAATTGAATTATTTAAAAGAAATTCGAGATTCTGTGAATGAAGATGAATGGAAAGTTAAAATAGAAAGTCTTGAAAATGTCAAGGTTATAATTTTACGTATAATGCATTTTTTACATTAATTATCATTTACTTTATTTTATACAATGTAACTGGCTTTTTTTTATTAGAAAACATTAGAATCGAATTTGTCTTCTATAGATCAACAATTTATTGAAAAAGTTAAATTGAAAATATCTAAAATTAGGCGTCATAAGGTGTGTGCACAAAAGGATTAATTTTTCTTAAATTTCATAATTTTTTAATTATAATTCATTATAAAGCGATGGCGCGTGAAACATATCAAGAAATTACAATCTGTTCGAGATGAAAGGCAACGTAGGCGAGAAACATTACATAAAACTATTGACGAATGGCGAACCGAATGGATAGCTAAAGAGTTAGCTCTGAAACGGGTAAGTATTAAAAGTTAACATTAGTTAATGTCATAAGCTTTATTTCATATGTTGTATTTATTATAGGAACTTGCAAGAAAAGAAGCAGCAAAAAAGAGAGTTGAAGAAGCTGAAGAAAAAAAGAATAAGCATAAAGAATTAACAAAACTTTTGGAAAAGGTGAAAAAACTTCGAGATCTTCGTAGAGAACGATTAAAACGCGAAGGTTGTCATCAATCGATTTGCCTTTTGTCTGAAATAATTTTCGTTAGAATTTATTAACTCTATAATTAAATGTATATATGTAGGTCACTTCTTTCCCGAGGAAGATGATGAATTTTTTAATAGGATTGCGTCATTAAATGATGCAATGAAAGTTGAAGAAGCTCGTCTTAATCAGGAAAGAGATGCTGCTGCCGAACATAAAAGAAATGAAGCCATGGATGCAGGAATGAAAGAACGAGAGAGAGAGAGAGATCCTGTTTATGAATATTGGCACCAAGCTGAATTTGATTTAGACAATTTGGTTTCAATTAGGTATGATAAATAGTTATATTTTTTTGTAATATAAAATCTTCCCATTCTTAACATATATAAAATTTTGCAGGAGGCAATGGGATGCCTATATTGATGAAACAGGATCTGTTGGATCTTCTTGCATACCACCAACATTTGTAAACCCATCACCTCCAGCGAATTATATTTGGGCATCTTGCTTAATGCATGGTTCTCCATAATCAAATAAATTCTTTATAGCGATAAAAAGTTTATTTTTTTTTTTTGAATCAAATATTATCCCGAAAATGCTATTTACTTAAATTTCACAATGTAGCCATAAAAATAATAATATTTGTAGATAATATGTCTAGAAGCAAATTCATTACTACTCTTATGAGGAGTATGCAACATCAAACTGGTCATGAAAAGGGAATATATAAATAAGAATAGGGAAAATACAAAAGAAGTATTTTGATTTAAAAAAGTCGGCCTTTACGCGGTTTTCATTTCTTAAGTACTATTCTTACTTGTATACATGTATGATGAATTATTAACCAATTTTAGTAAATATATTCATGATCCTACCTGCAATATTATTTAATATTAATCCAAAAGGCAAATTTAATTCTTTTGAAGCTCATATTTTAAATCTTTTTATATATATCTATATAAAATCTTATCAAATTTATTGTGATAATAAGGTATTGTTTCTTTATTAAAATTTTAATTTCATTTTAAAATATACAATCCTATTTTATCTTTGGCTTAAAAATACTTGAATCATAAAATCTAATTTGCAGATAATCCATTATTGTTATCAGTTCATTTTCAGTTATCTTAATATCTAAATTAAAGGTATTGTAATAATTAATTCTACTCATTGGAATTTACAAACTTAGGATATTTTCTGTCTTACAGATATCTATTAATTCTATGATTTATATGTCTTAAAATTTAAAATTTATTTAGTTGAACTCAAATAACAAACTCAAAAATAAATTAGTGTAGAATATCATAACAAATCTTAGATAAGTGACAATGTTGAAAAAAAAGTAATTTATAGTTTTAAATTGGTTTCTTTATTTATAACTTAAAACTTGTAATAAAGTTATTAAAACTTATAAAAGTATTAATTTACAACTTTATTCTATTATACAAAATTAATTTGTTATCATTAACTATTTTGTTATGCTATAAACTAATTATATTTATAAACTTTAACTATAATATAATAATAAATAAAATAAAATATAGATATAAAATATTAGACAAATAATAAAAATAATAAAAACATTTAAAAAATGAAAAATTATTTATTATCATAAAATAATAAAAAATTTTGATGATGTAATATAAGATCTTCCTTAATATGTTATTAAATCTAATAACTTACAAATTATTTATTTAAAGCTAATTTTTAATATTGACAACATGTTACAAATTTATTTAGTGATTTTACCTAAATATTTTTTTATTTGTGATCAAATAATCTGTAAATTTTATTATAAATATAAATTATTATCAATGAAAAATTAAGCAAATTTATATTTGAATTGTTTATAATTTAAATTTATCTATATAAATATATTTGAATAATAACATTATATAATAAATAAATGCTTTCTTTTATTATTATTATTAAAATATTAATCATGCAAAAAAATATTCATATACAGTATATTATCAAATTTATTTTAAATTACTAATTATATTTACTTAATAAAAAAATTTTTTTAACTAAATAACAATTATTTTTACAAAAAACCAAATTCAATAAATTTGATATTACTATATTCTTTTTATTATTATTACATTACCAGTTTTAATAAAAAGTCTTTTACCTAAAGTTAAAATAGCAGGAATTGCAATGTTTATTTTATTTCTAGCTTATTTAAATTATTTTAATTAGTATTAGTAGCTACTATATTTATAGTATTATCTAATATAATTCTATTATAATTAAAGTAATATTATTGATCTTTATAATATAGCATAAATATTTAACATAATTAACATAATCAACACATTTAATATATTTGAAATAGTTGATTTATAGTATAACAGGACTATCATAATGTCATTGATCTACATAATGCATTGTAAATAATTACATAAATAACACAGTTAATATGATCGACTTAATAAATATATTTAATTTATGTAATACAAGAAAGTGCAGATCAAAATGTCAAATATGTCAAACATATTTGACATATTTAATATATTTGTCATATCTTATATATTTGACATATTTGATATATTTGATATATCAGACATACCTAACATATATGATTCTTTTGTATTTTCTTATTTTAGTATTTTTAGCTTTTAGTTTATTTATTTACCAATAAATCTTTATTCAATTTACCTGAAACATTCTGTGACATTTTATATTAGTAATGTAATTTACATTTATTTTATGGAAATATATTCGATAGTATATTGAATATACTTAGTAGTATATAGTGAATGAATCATACATTTATCGTAAGTTTGAATATATTTTTTAATATATAACAAAACTTAATCAACTGGGGTGTAAATATACTCTAAACAGTATATAAAAAAACCATTAACTTATAGAGATAACTATTAGATTACTACATAAACTTAAAAGAATCACCACTCGAACACTCGGTCTAACAGTTATAATTCAACAGGATTACATATTAATAATAGTAATTAAAATAGTTAATATATTATTTTATATAATTTAAAAAATATATATAAAACTCAATTAATTTTATAAAAATGTAGATTTCTTTTAGTAATTTTATATTTAATACATTTAGGCTATAAATAATACTTAATTAATTATTAATTTTTTTATTTTTTTATTTTTGTTTTTATTATTTTTTTTCTTTTAATTTTTTTTATATTTTATTAATAATTTGCTTTTATCATTAAACTATTAATTTTATATAATTTATTTCTAATAATAAATAATTGTATATAAAATCTTAATATGAACTTTATTTAAAATAATCATATATTTTAATATATAAATTTAAAAAGAATTAAATTTTAAAATTCTATCTAACTATTATAATTCATAAGGATTGTATATTAATACTATATATTTATTAGCACTAACTTATTTAACTATATCAAAATAACATTAAATAAATTTTGTATATTATAGTACTTTATTCTTGAAAAAGTTGAAAGAAAAAAATTCAAATACTATTACTTTGAAAATCTGTTTATTTATTTAAAGTTAATATATTAAATATAATAATAATTAATTAGCATATATTTTAAATAATTAATATATAATTTTTATCATATTAAAATTATTTTTGTTAATTAATTTAATTTATTTTTATATTTGTTATAACTAATTCTATCTATAACAAAAATATATTTAATACTTAATATAAAGATATATTATTTATCAATTGTAATATTGATTTTTAATAAGATTGTTAATAAAGCAATTGACCAGTCATAATAAAATTACGTAAATGATGCAGTATGATGATCTCTTAATCCAGAATTCTGAAAATACTGAGAATTCTGCGAATTCTAAAAATACAGAGGATTTATATAATTCTAAAGATCTTTTAAATATTGATGATAATTCTAATTTTATGAATTAAATGAAGTCTAAGAATATTTAGTGTTATACTTATTTTTAATATTCTAAATCTTATTATTATTTTTATTATTTTTAATATTTTATGTATTTTTATTATTCTCAATATATTTATATTTATTTTTACTGAATTAGTTGGTTTATCACATAGTAATTAGTTAGCTTTAACAAAAGAAATTTTGTATAAATAGATAAACTTTTTGCTTATGTTGTAAATTAACTTTCTTGCGAATATGAGTTTCAATATTAATAAAGGAATCATTTAAAACTTATATCTTTCTGCCTCTTTGTGTCTTCATATAGTCTGACGTGATTCCTATACATTATTTTTAATTGAGTTCGTCATCCAAATTCTTTAATTAAATTATTCATAATCTTATTTTTCAAGTCTTCATACTTGATAGATTTGTTTAAGTTCAACATGTAAATTTAGTAAAGTTAAGAGTTAAGCAGATTCTAACGTCTTAACTGCAGTAAGCTGCAGTTAAAAATTTCAAGTAGAGACTTGATAACATGGCCACCTGAGTTGAAGAATTTCACAGTGACAATATTAAATAGAATATTATTTATTTAGTTTTTTAATAAAAAGTTTATTTGATTTACTTAAAATATATTTATTTTGATATTATATTTTCTTTATCTTTTTTTATAATATTTACATAATTCAAGCTCTTTAAAATATTTTTATAATAATTAATCAAATATTTATGAAGAATATAAAAAAGATTTTTAATATTTCTAATAAAAATCAAAATTATTGTAATTTGTTAAATAATATTCTTTTGATTGTTTAAAATTCTTTAATACTATACTAGCATTTAATTACAATTAAGAAATTTTTTGACTATTTAATTATAATTAATAATTAAAATATCTAAAATAACTAAATAGTAAAATTTTGACTACATAATTAAATATTAATAAATATATTAATACTTATTCTCAATTTTTATAAATACATCACTTAGAACTAAAAAAATGTGCATTTATAAAAGATATGTATTTATAGAAAAATATAAATTTTACATTATAAAGTATAAAATATTATTTATTATAAAAAATCAATTTTTCTATTATTTTAATAAATTTTTCCTATTCCTTATTTGGTTAAATCTTGTGATATTAGTCGAAATAGTCCAAATTGGCTAAAAATCAGATAGTTAATTTTAGGCTGATTTTTGATACTATTTACAGCTGATTTTCATATTTTCTGATCAGCACAAACAGGTGCCGATAGATGCTGATTGATCGCAATTGGATATGGCCATTCAGAACTTAAATTTAACCATAAATTAGCCTAAAACTGGCCTCAATTTAGCAACAATTTAAACACTAATAGATATTGATTGACTCCAATCAGACATAACCATTCGCATCAATTCAGAACTTAAATAACCATAAATCAACCTAAAATTGGTTTCAATTTGATAACAATTCAAATATCAATCAATACCAATCGTCTCCAATCAGACAAGCAATTTAGCATCAATAATCAGTACATTTTATTATTAAATTTATTAAATATTAAAATTTTATTAATAATAAAAACTTAATATAAATTTGTAAAAATATAAAAATATAACAAAAAAAATATTACTAAAATTTACTGATTAATTTTCTATTAAAAATAGAATAATAAAATAATAAAATATAATTCATTTCCTCCCAAAATCCTCTTAAATCATCCTAAATATAGATAAATAAATAATATATGATAAAAATATGATCTATTCCTTTTGAAATTATCCAAAAAATGTAAAAATAATAAATATAAAATATAAAAAATAGAAAAATCAACCCAAAATCATCTGAAAAAAAATATAAAGATAATTAATAAAATTGACTCATTTTCACCTCAAATCACCCCGTTTCTATCCTAAATTGCCTAAAAAAATGTAAAGATAATAATAAAAAATTGACCTATTCCCACCTAAATCACCTGAAAAAATGTAAAGAAAATAATAAAATAATAATAAAATCAATCCGTTCTCACCCTAAATTACCCAAAAAAATGTAAGAAAATAATTAATAAAATTGACCTAAATCACCCAAAAAAACATAAAGATAATTATTAAAATCGACTTATTTCCACCCTAAATCACCCAAAAAAATGTAAAGAAAATAATAAAATAATAATAAAATCGACCTGTTCTCACCTAAATCGCCTAAAAATTCATTATTCGCCATCATTCATTATAGAATTGTCTTTACTTTTTTCAGCAGCAGATGAAACCCCAGTAGAGCAAAATTGGGGGTTCTAGGGTCAAATTCGAAAAAAGATATCCAGAAAGATTCCAATCATAGGTCAGAAACCCTTCTAGCTATATGAATCCATAATATAGAATTCAGGTCTAAAATTTACACTGGCGCTCAATTTCAATATCATACTTCTTGTTATAAAATTTGAGCTTCGGAAGCTAAAATCAACCAAATTGATATATCCTTTCTAGCGCGATTTTAAACCCACCAAAG
>CAJVPQ010001197.1:0-19719 GCA_910591825.1 Funneliformis caledonium
ATTCGGAACAAATGGCAACGAAAATAGTATCGTAGGTATCGATGAATGTTAATTTTACGATATTATGTTTAATTTTCAAAAAAAAAAACACGTGGACCATTTACGGTCTCTGGTAGCACTTTCTCATGATAGTGTCTATTAGAACCATTTTTGCAATTTTCACATTTTAAAAGTTATGTTATATATGAAAATCGAGTTACGGACATAGTAAATCATATGATTCTTGATCGACTTGTATCAATTTGATTTACTATATTACATATTTATTATAATGTAAAAATATATTTCATTTTAAATCCTAGTCCTGTAAAGATTTGTTTAAACTGAGTTGTTCGTTCCATTTGATTACTTGATTGGCCATAAGTCCTTGAATTGAGACTTTGGATATAGTTTATTAAAATTATAGTAAATCATAGAAAATCCAGACTCATGTTTCAAGGATTTGTCATATTTCAAGCTTTTTTTTTTCACTCGTAAGTTTTTGCTGATATTGTATGAGAAAAACATCTCGTAAAAAAATAAAATAAAATAAAAAAAAGTACATTATGAAGGAAAGATGAAAGAAAGGAAAGGGGCGCAAGAAGAAACTTGCTCAAAACCTCTCAAAACTAGTTTGTTGAGCAATGTTTTTGGACTTAACATTTTCAATAGGCAATAAATATGTGCATTTCCCAATTTTACCTCCCCAATAAAATTTTTTTAACAAAGAAGTCATCCTTGTTGTAAATTACATCATTGTATTTTCTCGTTCCTCCTGGTAACAAATAAACGTTGCAAATCTTTTTCTTTTTAAAAAGGAAAGGATATCAAAAATAACGTTACGAAAAATCAAATAACGAAAATAACGACCCACAAAAAGATCCGACTTTTGTTATGGTTGCGTAACCAATAAAGGAATGACGACTTACACTGCGCAATCAATAAACATGTACCACGTTTCTTTTTTGGTTAAATTAAAAACGATCGAGGCTAAAAAAAATCATCAGATGTCCTTTTTAAAGGTCGCACGAAAAAAATCTCATATTTCCTAACTTTTCAGGTAAAAAAAATTTACATTCCAAAACCAGTGAATAATTTTCCGAGTACGAAAAAGCAAAATTGAAACTTTCCAAATTCAATTATAATTTTTGATTTAAAAAGGCCCATTTTTGAAACTTCCTCTCGATTGATGATTCGGAACAAATGGCAACGAAAATTCCTACAGAGATTATAATCGAAATTTGCCTACACCTAACCCCCAATGATCTTTATTCACTTTCCTCGGTATGTAGAAAGTATCGATCATTATTATGGTCAACAACTACGACAACTCAAGATATTTGGCGTCTCTCAAGATTAAGTTTCGTACCGAATTTGACCCTTCCACCTCCATTCTTACATACTTATAATAAAGAACCTCTTAAAAGGATGAGCGAACAACAATATATTTGGTTGATGACTTTATGTGAAAAATGTCACTTTTGTGATCAAAAAAATAAAATGGAATTAACCATGTACTGGGAAGGCAAATTTTACAGTTGTGTGAAATGCTTGACGAAAAGGGTTATAAGGTAAGAATATAAGAGGTTATCTTTATTTTAAATCTTCATTTAATCTTTATCTATCATTTATTATTATTATATATATACAATATATTCTTTCGTTTTAGTGGAGAAACATTAAAATCTAAATGGAATGTACCTGAAAAGTTATTACAATGTTTACAAGAATTGCCAAAATCATTTGATACAATTTGCTGGCGGCCGCAAACCTTTCTTATTTCCGAAGTAATAAACTTATTAAAAGAACATGATCAATTAAAAAAACATGAAAGAAATGATTGGATTGAAAAGAAGAAAAGGGAAATTGAAAGGTTAAAAAGAGAAAACGAGACTTACAGGGAATTACATGACGAATGTAGATATAACTACGTTGAGAGGGCTCAAAGGAAGTTTAAAACTTTATACAAAATAGGAAATAAAAATAAGATTATTAATAATATCGATATGGAATTTTGAGTTTAAAGATGCGTTTATTTAATTTTGTATGTATTATATAAACTTAAAGTTTTCTGTAATAATTAAATTAATAAATGATTTTTTTTTTTTTTCATCCTTTAACATTTCATTTTGGGAATATTCTGGGTATATGATGTGCGGAATTCTTCTTTTTTTTTTATTTGTACCAAAACTATTACACTAAATTTGTGTAAAAGCTTTATTCCCATAACCGAACCTTTATTACTTCTATAAACCCCCTAGAGAATCAAGATATAAAGATTAGAAAAACAAAATTAGAATATTTCTAATTCTATAGAAATTAATAAATTGCTTTAATATGTAGCATGAAAATTTACCTCGACAATAATAAAGATAAATGTCAAGATAAAAAAAAGTTTTTTTTTTTTTTTATTATTATTATTAATAATTTCTTTTAACCTATGAAGGATTAAAATTTTAATAATTTTTTTTTGTTTTTGTCTTTTTGCTTCTTTTTTTTTGCTTTTTTTAAAAAAATTAACTTCAATTTTTTTTTTTTTTGTTCGATTTTTTTACAAATTTTTCTCCATTAGCTCAATAAAAAAAAAAAAAAAAAAATAAAAAAAAATAAAAAAATAAAAAAAAAAAAGAATGATAAAATATGTGAACGCAAATCGCAATAGTTTTTGAACGCCAACGTTTGAATATTAACCGCCGCGAATCATTGCGAAAAAATGTGTGTTTATAAGAATTCTTATTAATTATTTTACACAAAAGGAAAGGAAAATAAGCAATTATTCAATATAAACATAACAAGGATGCCAACGAATTATAAAAATCAATAATGATTCAAAGTAACGGGTAAGGAAAGAAGTAAAGAAAGGATATAAGGAGTACATATTCCGTCGTAACTTCCAAATCGCAAAATACAGATGTAAAATAAAGAAAAACCGATAAATGTTAACCATATTTTTTTTTATCGCTCGCATTATAGTATCATGATCCGTTATATTCATTTCCGTGGTTTGGGTTTCCTCACTCTTTCGACGCTTAATGCTATTCCATTGACTAATACGGCACCCTCACTAACGGCGTTATGATATGCAGTCGGTGAAGCAAAGTCTGCAAATGCGCAAGCCTATTATATCAAAAAAGATTTTTTTTCATATTTAATTTGGTCACACTTCATAAATTAAAAATAATGCTAAGACAATATAAATTAATATTAAATAAAAAGAAAAAAAAAAAAGAGTATATATTGGAAAACGGCGAAAAAATAGGAGTTTGCCTCCCTTTATTACCTTGGATGATATAATATCAATACTATCAACTGGTCCAAAAGCTTCTTCAAGACAATGCTTCAACGAATCTTTATCGATATCGCTCGTAATGGAACCGATAAAAGCGCGACAGTCTTTAGTCATTTGAACTTTTGTAAAATAGGACCATTAAGTAAAACAAAAGAATTATAAATCAATGAATTAAGATAAAAAAATATTACACATATTTCTTACTCTGTTTTCCACGAGCCCTTCTAATACCTTGATCGAAAGACGCATCCGATCCATTATAGTTTTGTTCATAAGCGTATTGAGAAAAATGTCTACGAGGTGAGGAAGCTTCAAGCGTTGATTTATTTTGTGACAAAAATTGGATAAGCTCATTTTGAGATTGAATGAATTTTAGATATCTAGCTGCGGCGTCTTCTTGTTGTTCAAGTTGTGCTTTAAGGACAGCACAATTTCTACAAGATTTATCGTTCGAGCTCATTTTTTTTTTTTTAGTATATATCGTAGCGTCTTTTTTACGACGAAAAAAAAAGAACCGACGGGGGGAAGTTTTGTTTGTTGGCAAAGGAGAGGTTGTTACTGAGTTATTTTTCATCTACCTCCACTATATATATTGGCAATATGTGTCAGGTGATACAAAATAAATGATCTTCATGTGAATCGGATTTTAAATAGTCCGGGCAAAACCGAGGACGCAAATTTAGCCATTATATTTATTCTCTATAACAAATGGCTTGAAAATGAGTGCCACGGCACATTACAAATATGAATCTTCCATTGATCTTGCATGTTGTAATTTACGGATATTTCGTCAAAATGGCGCTTTTTGAATGTGGAGAATGGTCAAATTTATACATTGACATAAGTTATGATTTTTTTTTTTTTAAATTATTTATTTTCGTTTGTAACACTTTATAAGCAAGGAGCTATGACTAAATTTGGAAATAATTATGATTAAGTGCGACTAAATATTACCGTTGATTGGTACGAATCATATTTACCCGCAGCAATGAGGCAAGATCATCACCATTCAAAAAAAAAGTCGGAATTTTATTATTTGATGCCCGAAAGGAAAATTATTTCTTTTCTTGTTCTGCTCCCGCAGTTGGTTACGACTAATATATTTACAATAAGTTGCAAACAAATAAGTTGATTTAACAGATATGGTTACGTTAAAATGAACAATCCTATGTATTTACATTATATGAATAATACATTCGAGACTTATTTGTATATAAAAGATTATATAAATAATGAAGGCATTTCTTTTGTTGAATAAATTAGTGAAAATGTATATACGGTAAGTAATTCTTATGGAGAAAATTTTAAATTTCTATTAATGGAAATTAGTCTAAAATTAGATTTCGGATTTTGCGATTGTTATGATGTTATTGTTAACTATAATCAAATGTCCATTATGTTATTACGTAATTTTAAAGAATAAGTTCATAATAAATAAATCTTGTGAATCTCAATTTTAATGGATCTGCCGGTGGATCTTTTATGGTAATATGGTAATTTAATTTGTAACAAATGAGACAGTAAAATTTTAGCTTCTTGGAATACAAGCCTTTCTTACGAACCTCAAAGTTCATTACTTCCTGAAACTTGTGATAGTGCGTGCCTGACATAACACATTTTAAAGTTGACCTGATTCAAGAATTTTCAATGTTTAATAAATGCGATAATTATTGTCGAAAATAATTTTTTTGGGGTGTTATTTAAATGTTTGTGTTTAAAAAATGGTGGTAATAAGAAATTATGTAAAAAAAAGTAGGAGTAAGAACACAAACTTTATTATACGTTTCATTGTTTATATTGTTTGTTTATATGGTGTTCATTTGGGTCCTATTCGGTTTAGCAATTTTATTTTATGGCGTAGTAATTTCATGCGCCGCAGTATTCGTCTCGTCTCAATTTAGTCATTTAACCGAAACAAAATTTCTGTTTGCTGGCTGATCGGTCTCTTTTATGACCGAATTAACTCAATATGAGAATTAAGAAGCTAGAATATAACGTATCCATCCACCATTCGCCCTTATATCTTTATTAATAGCAGTAATGTGATTTTTTGATTATAAATAAACATGATTAATCTTTTCGGTTGTTCAGATGACATATGTCGCTCTAAACTTACAAATGTAAGATTAAACAAAGTGTGACTCACGAGGCATAGTAAATTATATTCCGCGCGCCCAATTGATTGAAGATCTAAAACAAATAAATATATACAGTATTGAAAGATATATATTAAAAAAAAAAACGGTTGGAATCATTTTAAAATGAGAATTTTTTAATTATTATTAAGAGTTTTATAATTTTAAATATTATATTTATTTAATTATCTCTTATATGGCAGGGGTTCTCAGGCAAATTTGCCTGTTTATTTACTATAAATTTTCTTTTTATTAAATTAATTTTATAAATATATAACAATGTTTATTATTTAATTATATTATTAAGAATCTAAAGTTACTTATAAGTAGGGATGGGCGTTAATTAACTTGGTTAATTAACCGTTAATTAACCAAAAGGATAAACCAAAGGATATTTTTAGTTGACCAATCAAAACAAAAGGAAACTTTATATATAAATCTAATATATAAATTTATTTAAATTTATAATATAGTTTTATTTAAATTTATATAATAATAAAAATTCTATATAAATTTTCATTAGTATAAATTTAATTTAAATATTAAAAATAAAAATTTAAAATAAAAATATTATAAGTAGAATTCTGAATGAGTCAAATTAAAATCAAGTTGAAAAATCAATATTATTTAAATTAAAACCTTTTGATTTGGCTTAATTCAAATTATATAAATTTTAAACTCATCTCAATTTAACTCAACTTGATTTTGAGTTGAATTTTTTGAGCCTAATCAAATTTAAATTAATTTATAAATATTTAAATATAAAAAATTTATTTACTTTAAATTTTATTATAAATTTATTTAATATATTATATTATTTAATTCAAAATTAAATAAAAAAATTAAAACTAAATGTTTTTAAAATTAATTATTTTAAAAAAACATTTTAAAATAAAAAATTTTATTCTTTTTTTAAAATAATTTTCTATTAAACTATAAGAAAGATATATATACTTTAATTATTTCTGCTAATAAACTACATTTTTTTTGTATAATTAGATCAGTTCTCTTAGAAAATACTCTTTTTATTAAAATACTAATAACTTTAAAAATAAATATAAATTAGATAAATTTAAAATTATAAAAGTTTAATAAAATTTTAAATTATTTTTTTAAAATAACTAAAAAATTTTTGTTAAATAAAAATATTATGATTCATTTACTAAAAAAAAATAAAATTTAAAAATTTAAAAATAATATTATTAATTGAAATCAAAAAAATCAGATATGTGATAAATTAGTTTTAAATTTTTAAATCATTAAAAATCAGCCAAATCAATTAACATTTATTAAAAATTAGACAAAATTTAGCTAAAATTTAACCTATCTTATTTATAACCTATTGACAACTAATTTTTATATATTAAATTATTTAAAATATATCAAAATAAATTAAACTTTAAAAGAAATATTTTATATTTTAAATCATAAAATTCATGCTAAAAAATATTAATTTATTTTAAAAATGGTATTTACTATTAATTAAATTAATAGTCCAATATTCTTTTATATATTATTAGATAGAAATTTAATAATTTATCAGTATAAATTAACTTAAAAATAATGAACTAGTATTATACAATTATGATTTTAAGGTAAAAATCAATATCTTATAATTCAAAGTTTCTTTATTATAATAATATTATAACCGGGTGTCGATCTTGACGATCATAAATTAACAATTATGTGGCGAAGTACAAATGTCGATAATGTCAAATATATTTAACATGTTTAACATGTTTAATATAGCTCATATGTCTAACATATCAGATATGTCTAATATAGTTAATATAGTTGATATAGTTAACATAGTTAATATATTAGATATGTCAAAATATGTAATAGAATAGATATAAATACAACCCCTTTTGTTCACTAGAAAGATAGGACCGACGGCTGTATAGAACTTCTCTCTTGTAAAAGATAGTGTAACGCTACTCTTCATCTTATGTGCCTCTGTTTCTTATTTCTCTTTCTTATTTCTCTCATATATCATTATCTTATTATTTTCTTTTCATCTCAATAAAGTATTTCTTATTTCTTACCTCATATCTAAAACTCTTCTCCAACTTATTGTGAAAACTCGTAACTTGTGATTGAAGCTGCTCGCGTTTAATAAACTTAATTTAAACCTATAAACTGGTAGTAAATTAGCTAAGGTTATCATAAACTAACTGGAATTATTACGTGAACTATAAAAGAGTCAACCCTCTAACACCGTGTCTAACAGTTGCAACCTGAAAAGATTGCACGTTAACATTTGGTGATGATGACAGGACCCTCTTCCTCTGTTTGCATAAAACTATGAGAAATACTCTATGAACAACTTCAGAAAATTGATAAAATACTAACAGAACTATTCAATTATACACAATAAGCAAGAGCGTAATTTTAGAAAATCAACTAATAAATTTAATTTAACTGATGACCCATCCTATATTGCTTGCAACCCACCACCTAAGAAGATACCGCAATCTTTTCTTAACTTCTTTGAGTGGGCACAAAAGATTTTAAAAGCATTACTGTATACTAGCAAAAGCTTAAAGGCTTTTCAAACTGCGATTGCTGTAGAATTCACTAGCGTAAGAGAAATATATTATAAATAAACTCTTAATACTTTAAGATATAGAAACACACCAATACCAACCTTTGAGCGAGCAGTTACATATTGTATTCGAGCTCAAGCTGAAACTGATTTCTTCCAAAAGAAATTCCGAGGTGATTTACTTACTTACCTCAATCCAAGCTAAAATTCTTCTCCTTTCAGAATGACTGGACCTTCAAAGAAAATAACTCTTGAAAGTAGCGACACTTCTAAATCTGCTGAAGAAAATCTTTTCTCTTTTCAAGGTCTCTACCCACCAAAGGAAACTATAATTGCTAATACCACTCCTAGTGGAAAAGATACCAGTAACTGAACTTTAAGCTTTGACGAAACAACTTTTAGCTTTTATGGAGGAACGGAAAAGCCACCAAAACTAACTTACAAGGAATCCTCAGATGAAAAAGGAACCTCTGACCAAAAGGATACTAGTCTCTCACACACCTCAAAATCAAAATATAAGACTAGTCATTCGCAAGATAAAAAGTCGAAAGAAAAAAAAAGTAGTAAACGATGAGGTCATCGTTACTCTTCTCACTATGATAGTTCTTCCCTTCTTCCTCTAGCTCTGATTCTGAAGATGGTGGTTCTGGGAATAATAATGAAGATCCTTTCAATACTAATAATGCTAAGGACAATGACGAACGAAACTTCTTTCAGATGATGAAAGGTCTACAAACTGTTTTAAAAATGTTGGATTTGGAGGATCTCGAGAAGCTAGATTCGTGAATCTTCCTACATTCAAGGGAGGCGACCAGGACCCTAGTGACTGGCTTGAATGATACAACCATACTTGTGAAGCTAATGGCATTTCTGACAAAAGGAAGTTGACCCTGATACCATCTTTCGTGAAAGAATCAGCTCTTACCTGGTTTAATAAAACAAAATTCGAAAAAGATTTACGCTATTGGAACAATGAAACTGATCGCCAACATAAACACCGATCCTTTGTCTATTATTTTCTCAAACATTACTGCACTACTCATAGACGAACGCAATAGTGATCTGCACTTCGACGATGTAAGCAAAGACCTGGACAATCGGTGGAGGAATACGCTGCAGAAGTTGAATCCTTGTATCTAAAATTAGACCCGAAGTATAACACTCCAGAAGACAAAAAGATTGAGCAATTTCTTTAAGGGCTACGACCTGAATTTTATACCGCGCTTGCTGCCGCTGCTCCACGTGACTTAGAGGAAGCAGTTAACAGAGCTCGTTCAGTTGAGGCTGTATTGTCTCATGATACTACTTTATCTGGATACTCTTTAAGCAAAGCCTACTTGAATCAAAGTGAAGAATCTAAAGAAGAAAAACAACCTGCCAATATGCAACAACTCATCGACGAGAACAACAAAAGCTAATTAAAGAGTTTAAACATCTATTATCTAATACTACTGCGACCCCTAAATCTATCAATGATCAAATAAATAATAACTGGAGAGATTACTCGAATAATAGTACATCTGGCGGTAATGGACGGAGCTGTTATAACTGTGGAAAAACCGGATATCTTTCCAAGGATTGTTGCGCACTGAAAGCTAATCGTAGCCATAATGATAAGTATCATAATTGTAAACAAATTGGACATTTCGCACAGAACTGCATCACACAACCAAAACTCCCTGTCCTCACTGTAAACAATATGGATATTGGGGAAATTTATGTCCAACAAAAAATAGATTTGGAACCAATGGAAGACAACGTACCACACTTTCCTACCATACTCCAATGATGCCTAATAACCAAAATATATATACGTTACCAATAAGGACTTCACCACCATAACCCACGTATATGACATCTACTCCTGTTTATCCACCAAATCATCATTTAAACTACTAACGGTGTCTCCAGAAGGTGAGTACACCAGAGGAAATCCAAACCCCTCGAAAGCTATTGAAGCTATTTATTGTTATGCTCATATGAATGGAAAACTAATATACTTAATCTTGGATTCTGAATCAGGAGGAAGTGTGATGTCTAGATCATTTTTACAACAATTAGAACGGAAAATAGAAAGTCCTTCCCAAATTACAATGATAAATATTCAAGGTGAACGCTCTCGACCATTAGGACAGGTGATGAATATACTAATCCAAATTGAAAATATAGAGATTCCAATGAATGTTGACATTACAGAATCGAATGATTATTATATAGTTGCTGGTAATGACTGGCTTACCAAGTGTCAAGCACAATTACATTGGGATAAAGGAGTTTTTATTTTTAAATGGAATGGAATCATATATCAAGTTCCAATGACTTGTTGGGAAAAACCTATATTTGACCAATTTCAACAACTGACACCAGTAGTAAAACCTACAAATGATAAGTATGAAGAAGAAGTCTTAATCTCACAACGATATTACGCAGTTCTAGGAGATAATGTTAGTTAACCAATCCTCGCTGAAGCTAAGTCAGATCAAATTCTAATTCAAGGACAACGATACTCTCTGCAATACTATGAAAATTTAAAACAAAAGTTTGACATTTAACCTCCTGCCAATGAAAAATGGAAATATCATTGGCAAAGGCCAGGAAACTGATGTTGGTATCATCAGCGACTTGATAAACCAACGGACATTTGCAAGTTATGTCAAAAGGAATAGGAACATTTACAATTACTCTCGAATATCCCTGAGGAAAAACCAAGGATTTCTAAAGTCACTAACTCTTTGGAAGGAAAACAACATCAACACTTAACCACTTTCCTTAAACAAAATGATGATCTATTTGCAGATAATCTTTCTCAACTAGGACATACTGATGTGAAGACGCATCATATACTATTAGAAAATGACATGCTAATACGTCAAAGAGCGTATTGAGTTGCTCCTCCTGAACAAGATTTTATTAAAGGAGAAATTGATACAATGTTGAAAAACAAATTAATACAACCATTGGAAAGTCCTTGGGCTTCCCCTGTAGTCTTGGTAAGGAAGAAAAATGGTAAATTAAGGTTCTGTGTTGACTATTGAAAACTCAACAGTGTGACTCAATGAGATTGTTATCCCTCCCACGAATTGATGAACTTTTGGATATGTTTGGCAAAGCTAAGTATTTCACAATGCTTGACTTGGCTAGTAGATACTGGCAAGTCGCCATGACATCTAAGGATCAACAAAAGACTGCATTTATTACTAGTCATAGGCTTTATAAATTCACTGTTATGCCTTTTGGTTTAACTAACGCACTGGCAACATTCCAAAGGCTTATGAATAAAGTTTTTAGAGAAGAAATTGGGAAATATGTAGCAGTCTATTTGGACGATATTATTATCTTTTCAACCACGTTTGAGGAACATCTCGCCCATTTGAAGAATATATTTCAACGATTAAGAAAGGCTGGACTGAAACTAGGACGAGATAAATGCGAATTTGGGAAGCTTGAACTTGCCTTCTTAGGACATATCATAAATAGACAAGGAATCGCCCCTGATCCTTCAAAAATTGAGAAAATTAGAGACTTTTCAATATCCTCTAATATTACTGAACTTCGTGGATTCTTAGAACTTGCTTCATATTATTGTCAATTTATACAAAACTTCTTAACTATTGCTGCACCTTTACATCTCTTGCTCAAAAGGAAACACTTTATAAATGGACAGAAACTCAACAGCAGGCATTTGAATATTTAAAGGAATGTCTGATAACAGCTCCTATCCTTATTTACCCTGATTTTTCTAAGAAGTTTTTATTGTTTACTGATGGATCATACATGGGACTAGGTGCTGTTTTAACTCAATTAGATGATGAACAAAAGGAACATGTAGTCGCATATGCTAGTCGAACTCTTAATAATGCTGAAAGAAACTATGCATCTACTGAACTTGAATGTCTTGCTGCTGTATGGGCAATGGAACATTTTAGAACGTATCTTCTACATCAACCATTTGACTTAATCACTGACCATGCTGCGTTGCAATAGTTATTCAACAAACCTGACCCACCTTGTAAATTTATGAGATGGATTGTACGAATTATGGAATTCCCTTATCATATTCACTATCGTAAAGGCAAAATACATCAAAACGCTGATACCCTTTCTAGATTACCTTCCCATTAATTCAAACATTAAATTAAATTTTTTAGAGTAAAAGTGAAAGCGTTAGCAGTGTGACTAATGGCTCTAACATTCAACATGGACATAAACTTATACCAAAACCTTTACCTATATTTAACCCAATCAAAATACCCTGAATCATCTACACCTATTCAACAACTATCGATACAAAAACAAGCAAAACACTATACTATTTATGATCACCTTCTTTACCAACAAACTCTCCAAAACCTCTCAAACCCTCTTCTTGTTATAAAATCAACTGAAGTTGAATCTCTTTTACATAACATCCACAATGAACCTCTAGGAGAACACTTAAAACGTGACATAACCTTTAATAAATTGGTATATAAATATTATTGGCCAAAGATGTACGATACCATAAAGGAATGGGTGAAAACATGTGACATATGTCAACGACAAGAAACACCTCGATGACAAGAGCCTTTACACCCAATTTCAGTTGGGCGACCTTTTGATCGAATTGGGATTGATTACGTAGGACCACTATCACGAACTAAACAAGGTAACAGATACATCATTGTTGCCACAGAGTATCTCACTAAATGGACTGAAGCTGCTGCTGTACCTGATTGTACCGCACAAATAACAGCACAGTTTATTTTCCAAGAAATCGTGTGTAGATATGGGACTCCAAAGAAAATCTTAACTGATAGAGCTACGTCATTTCAAAACGAACTAATAGCTGCATTACTACATATTATTAGGACAAAACATCAACTCTCTTCACCATACCATCCCCAAACAAATAGATTAACTGAATGTTTTAATCGGAATCTGTGTACTATCTTAGCTAAATATGCTGAGCAACATCAAGAAGAATGGGATGTCTATCTCTCATTAGCCTTATTCGCATATCGCACAGCACAACAAGATACAACCAAGTACAAACCCTTTGAGTTATTGTATGGATGACATACTGTACTACCTATAGATCTTTGAGTACTACGACCTACTACCACACAAAAACTGCCACAAACAATAGAACAATACCATTGTCTTTTAACAACACAATTACAACAACATCGACATGATGCACAACAGAATATTTTGCAACAACAACAAAAACAAAAGGAACGTTATGACCAGACACTTAAAGGCATAGATTATTAAATTGGAGACAAAGTACTTTTATTTAATGTTTCACGATCACACGTACATGGAAACAAATTCAAGGATAAGTTTGATGGACTGTTTTACATTCATAATATTATATGACCTGATACCTATAAATTGCGAATATTAGACGGACGAATTCGGAAAAATCCAATGCATGCTGATCAACTTAAACCTTATCTTGAAAGAGTCAATTGGGAACTACAGATTATCATTTCGGATCAAAAAAATTAATAGTATAAATATAAGACTTGAACAACCTTAGTCTGTAGGAAAAATGATCAATACTACTATTAACAACCTCATTTTACAAGAATTGCAAAGAGCTCCAATTCAAGATTTGCCTTTTAAACCACCAAAGCCCTATACTGAGGATATGCTTTATATTGAGAAAGTTAAACATACTTATCAAGCTCTTCTACGAGCACGATGTATGAAAAATCGTGTTTGGATCTTAATAAACGCTTTCTTCTTAGGCGAACTACTAAACAATGATGATATGACACCTGCACAAAGGACTCTTCAAAGTCAAACAATTACCGCACATTACTACCAATGTTCCACTTGTATTTATTTTCTTTTTGAAAATTTAGGAAGTCAACAAATCCTGAATACTCGTTCTTTAACATTGACTTAGATTAGACGACTTAAGACTAAGGAATATCAGAATCTTTTTAGCTGTACTCTGAAAATTTCTGTTGAAACAGAAATCTTAAGGAGGGAGTAATGTAACCGGATGTCGATCTTAACGATCAAGATCAATAATTGTGTGGCGAAGTACAAATATCGATAATGTCAAATATATTTAACATGTTTAACATGTTTAATATAGCTCATATGTCTAACATATCAGATATGTCTAATATAGTTAATATAGTTGATATAGTTAACATAGTTAATATATTAGATATGTCAAAATATGTAATAGAATAGATATAAATACAACCTCTTTTGTTCACTAGAAAGATAGAACCGATGGCTGTATAGAACTTCTCTCTTGTAAAAGATAGTATAACGCTACTCTTCACCTTGTGTGTCTCTATTTCTTATTTCTCTTTCTTATTTCTCTCGTATATCATTATCTTATTATTTTCTTTTCATCTCAATAAAGTATTTCTTATTTCTTACCTCATATCTGAAACTTTTCTCCAACTTATTGTGAAAACTTATAATTTGTGATTGAAGCTGCTCACGTTTAATAAACTTAATTTAAACCTATAAACTGGTAGTAAATTAGCTAAGGTTATCATAAACCAACTGGAATTATTACGTGAACTATAAAAGAGTCAACCCTCTGACACTGCATCTAACAGTTGCAACCTGAAAAGATTGCATATTAACAATATCGAATATTTGAAAAAGTTACCAAAAATAGAGTTATTTAGCAAAATTTTATTTATATTATTTTAATAAATTATTTCTGAATCTTAAATTAATTTATGCATAATAAAAGTATTACTTTAATTTACTTTAAATTTATTTTAATTTAATGTATTAATAAATTATTTCTGAATCTTATATTGATTTAATATATAATATAAATATTATTTTTAATTTATTTTAAGTTTATTTTAATTTAATATATTAATCTAAAAATTTTCAATTTTATATTTATTCTTAATATTTTTCTTTTTATTATTATTTTTATTATATTTTATATTTTTATTATTTTATGTATTTTTATTATCTTTAGTATATTTATATTTTATATATAAAATTAGTTAATTTATAGCGTAGTAAATAATTAACATAATAAAAGAAATTTTATATAAATAGATAGACTTTTTACTTATATTATAAATTAACTCTTTTGTAGATTTACAAACTTTTTTGTGAATATGAGTTTTAATATTAATAAATGAATCAGTTAAAATTTATATCTTTCTATTTCTTTGTCTCTTTTTATAATCTGACGTGATCTTTACATATTATTTGTAATTATATTCATCATTTGAATTCTTTAATTAAATTATTCATAATCTCATCTTAAGTTTTCATATTTAATAGATCGATTTAAATTTAATGTATAGAATTAATAAAGTTAAAAGTTAGATAAATCTTAATATTTTAACTGCAATAAACTGCAGTTAGTAATCTCAAATAGAGATAGAACCCTGATTATGAAGATATTATATTAAGATAACTATATTGTACACTTTAAAAATAATTATCCTAAGTAACATAAGTGTAACTATGTATACTTTAACTATTTTAATACTAATAAACTTAGTAGATATCACATCAATTATTATAACGCAGTTCCAATCATTACAATTATAGGCTCTATAGAGACTTAAGGATATGATTAATCTGAGTTGAAGAATTTCACAATAATAATATAAATTATTAAATGTATTATACTTTTTAATAAAATTAATATTATATAGTTTTTTTATTATAGTATTATTATTTCTAGTATTATCAGTTATATAATTTTAAATTTATAATATAATTAAATATAAATTATAATTGTATATTAAATTTAAAAAATATATATTTTTTAGTATTCATTATAATAATTAATAAAAGATTCTGTTAAATTTCTTTAGAATAAGTTATATAATCAACTTTTAATATAACAAATTCTTGATATAATAAATTTTTGAATAAATATAATAAAAATACTCTTGTTATAGTGACTTGGTCAATCAAATCTCTTAAAATCTTTATTATAACCTTATAGAGAAGTTAAGGTTTAAGAACTACTTCAGTATCACCAACACTTTTTTCACCTTTACATAATCAAATTTGCTGAACTTTTTTAAAAATAAAGATAAAACTTGATGCAAATATTATATATCTTTTAAACTTATATATTATATGTATATTTATCTGATTTATAAGTTTACTTAGACAATAAAAATAAGTTTACATATACAGATTTTGACTTTTATATAACCATTTCTAAATGATTGATTTAACAAAATTTGGCATTCTAAAATCCTTTTTGAACTTTAAGTAAACTTGCAGAGTATAAAGAATTAAATATAAATATTTAGTTTTGTGATTAGATAACATTTGTGATAAGTTTTATTTAATAAAATAAAAAAAGTTTTCATTAAAAATTTGAATTATCATTTTTAGAAATGATCATTAAATTTGGTCATGTAGAATAAAAAAAGTATTAGTGATACTGGAAAAGATAGATTTAGGATATAAAGTTCATTATAAAAAGAATTGATTGTATTTATTATAAAAATTTAATTAAAATTTTTATTAATTTTTATTCTTTTAAAATCTATTAAATTTTAATTCTTAAAAAAAGAATATAATTAATATTTTAAAATAAATAAATATTATTATTTAATATATATAAATAAAATAAAATAAAATAATTATTTATAAAATATTTTGGATTTTAATTTAAAATATTTTATTATATTTATATAAATAGTATTAGCCAAAAGTGTTTAATATTAGAATTTAACATTTAAAATAAATTTTACAAATTTTCTGATTTAAGAGTTAAAAAAGATTAATCATTCTAAATAATCTATTTAGAAATATATTCATAAAATATTATTAGAAAATACTTTATAATTATATAATTTTATTAATATTTGATAAATAAAATAAAAAAATTTTTAAATAAAATTTACAAATAATATTTTATTAATATATTTATATTAATTTTTTATTTTTAATTTTCTAATTTAATAGAATGTTTCTTCTTTAAATACTGATAAAGATTATTTGTAATTTTATTAATAAGCTTATATTCTATACTATAATATTTAAAATATTTATAATAATATATTTTAATAAAATAAAAATAAATATATACTCACAAATAATATATATGTATTTTATTTTTTCAATTTTTATTTTAAAATATTTTTTAATTAAATTATATATTTTTAAAGAAATTTTAATTTTTACTATTATTATTTAATATTTTATTCTATAATTAAATTATAAAATTGTTTTGATAAAAAAAATAATTTTGAAAAAAATCAACTTAACAAATCTTTTTAAATTTATATCTTATTTTTTATTCTAAATTTATAATTTAAAATAAAATTTTAGTAAGAATATAATTGAATTTTAAATTATATATAATAGATATATTTAATGATTAATTTTTCTATATTTATTTTTTTTTAACTTTAAAATAATATTTTTATAAATTTTATTTATAAATAAAAAAATTTTTTTAAATTATTTAATTTGTATTGATATATATATACATATTTTTAAAAAGATGCATAAATTATTAATTAAATAAATACTAAAAATTTAACTTATTTATTTAATTGATATGTTTATTATATTGTAACAGGACTATCATAATATAATTGATCTATATAGTGCATTATAAATAGTTACGTAAGTGATGTAGTTAACAGGATTAACTTAATAAATATATATAATGCAAGAAAATGTAGATCCAAATGTCAAACATGTTAAACATATTTGATATATTTGACATATCTGATATATTTGATATATCAAACATACTTAACATATATAATATATTAGATTTATATTAAAAAGTATATAAAGAAAACTAAATTTTTGACAAAAAATAACTATCAATTGCTAGATGCAATCTGATAAGTTCAGCGATAACTATGTATAACCCCTTTTTGTAAAGTAATGTAAGACTACTCTTTTCTATTTGTGATTAATTCTTCTTTTGTATTTCCTTAGTTTAGTATTTTTAGTTTTTAATTTATTTATTTACCAATAAATCTTTATTCAATTTACTTGAAATATTTTGTGACACTTTGTATTTGTAACGTAATTCACATTTAATTTTGACTTAACATTTAGAAATATATTCAATGATGTATTGAATATATTGGGCAGTATATAGTGGATGAATTCTATATTCATCGTAAATTTAAATATATTTTTCAATATATAATAGAACTTAACTAACTGAGATGTGAATATACTTTACAATATATAAAAGAACCATTAACTTACTGAGACAACTATTAGATTACTACATAAACTTAAAAGAATCACCACTTGAACATCCTGTTTAACTGTTACAATTTGTAAGAATTGCACGTTAACAATATCATTAACTATCTAATTTACACAGGTGAATGTTGACAAATAGAAGACCAATCAGAAAAAATCTGGGTCTCCAAATTTCTTCTGATTAGTCCCTATTTTTTATTATTGGTATTCAATAGGAAAACCCGATTAGTATCATAAAATGGCGCAAGAAGAGTACACTAAGGTTTCAATCAGGTATAAAATTTAGAATCAAATAGGATACCTATCAGTAATATATCAGATATTAATAGGAATGTCTATTTTATGCCTAATATATTAACATTTATCTAATTGTAATTTACCGATTTATAACTTTTAATTTAATATATATTTCCGATTTATATAAAATTGTTTTTTCACATCGTTAAATATTGATATTTATTTGTATTATGCAATATAGCTAATAAAATTACAACACAAAGAAAATTTATACATTACTAAACTATGCTAATAGTCCTCATAACTATTATACTCTCCTGATACTAGGCTTCTAGATCTTTGGAATCTTTTTTCTTCATCGTCAACATTATCATCCTCCTCCTCGTCTTCCTCCTCATTTCTCTCCTCATCCTCTTTATCTCCCTTCTCATCTTCCGCTTCATTAATATAAATGTTATCATCAACATCTTTTTCTCTGATATTATTATTCCTAAAAGAAGACAGAGAGTAGTGAATACTAATATATCTCTCTGCAAATGATTTCAGAGATCCATTATATCCGTTTTTTGTCCAACTAGGAGCATTAACGGGTGCTTCTTCTTCATCAGGTGTGAATTTGTCATTACTATACACCCATTTTCTTATTCTACGTATCAGGTTAAAGTTGTTATCTATAAATTCTCGCAAAAAGATGCGTAACTAAAAAACCCAAATTAGTATATTCTAATTTTAAAAAATCAACTGTATAAACTTACTGTTAAAGATCTCCATTTAAGATCTCGGATGACGATCTTTCGCTTATTAGGATTTTCATCATCTGTTTCCGATACTTCTGGACTATAATATTTATTGTCAGTCCAGATCGGTCGAAGTTCATCGTTATAAAGTTTTTCTATCAAAGGATTTTTCAATTTATGAATTTGTTGATTGTTTTCATCCAGCGTTCCCATTTCTAAATATATCAGGAATTTTTTATTAATAAAGCATAAAACAAAACCTTTTTTTTTACTCACTTCAGTACGTCGTAAATTAGCGTGTTTTTTTCTTTTCTCGATATCATTCCAATATGTACTTCTCTTATTATTTAAAAAGTTTTCTCTTTGGTGGTGATGTCACTCATGAATTATGTGTCTGATTATACCATTAACTACTGGGAATGCCTTCCTATCAATTGCCTTTTATATAACTGGGATTATATGATTATTAACAGACTCTCGCTGACTTTCGAAAGTTTTGTTAACGTCTAGTTTTTTATTCTCTGAAAGTCTATCCATAATCCCAATTATTTCATTCTAAACATAAGAATAAATATTAGTTAGTAACAATTTAGAAATGAAACAAATTAAAAT
>CAJVPQ010001198.1:0-19704 GCA_910591825.1 Funneliformis caledonium
GTTATGATCGATAGAATTACATCAATTTGAGTATCGAAAATCACGTGGTCCAATACTTTTGACCGGGGAGTGTACATTTATTCTTATTGGTTTACGCCATTACGTCAAAAATGAGGAATTTTTATGAACCAAATAATTTTCCTAGCATATGCACAGCACACAAGAATATTTTGCAACTAATCGTTGCCTTCCTTCTTTACAGTTATCTAACACAATTAATCATTGAGTTGTCATCGATATCAAAATATAATTTTGAAGAATTAGATAAAACTTCTCGATAGTCATTTCTTTTTGTATAAATGAATTTGATTGTCAAATTGATTTTCTTCTAATCAAGTTTCATTTTTAATGGTTAATTATTACTTTAAACTATAAAACTACAAAAAGTCGCTGAAAAAATCAACTTTCGTAAATTTTAATAATTCATTCGAAATTATCAATGATAACAATAGTAGTAAAAATAAAATAAATATTTTGAGTTGATATTGAATACCTGCTGAAATTTTGCTTCGGAGGGTAAGAATATTGGACACAGATTTATAAGCCATTGACACCTAGACCTCACAAAGTTGGTAACATGATAAACACCTTAAGCCGGAATTATTGTTTATACAGTCATCTTGACGAGACTAAATGCTGAATTTACCTTTGATATATATTAATATATTTTTATAGATGGATCATAATCTTCCAGTTCAAAAAATAGTGTCGATATAGTATAAAACTGGTGAAATAACTGATACTCGACATATATATCCAAGAAAAAAAGAATTTTTGACAATTCTAAAATAATTTTCTTTAAACAAATTAAAGTCATTATCAAAGTGGTATGTAATAAGACTTTTTTTTGTATGTTTTTTATAAAAATGATAAAAGCAACTTGAACAACGCACAGGTGAACTGAAAAGCGGTTATACCTGAATGTCGACCAAAAGGGCAGTTTCCTTTATATACTTATGGACTGTTGTTTGCAATAGTAATTAGTTTTTTTAATGTGATTTTCAACGGGATTATTTTAACAATATTACGTAGACATATGTATCTCGACTAGTTTCTTAATCGAACTGAGCATTATTGATATTGAACATGCTAATCAAATAATCGTTAGTTTTAACATAATTATTAATTTTGTCATCGTTAAATAAGGTTTCGATTTTTATTATATAATACTCAGTGATAGATAGATTAATCACGAACAAAGTTTTTCGTTATTAATTTATACAGTACTGACAAAACAGCTCTTTAACGTTATGTATAAGATAATTATGAATTTATTGTAATCCTAATTTATAAAACTTTCATTGATCGAATCATGTGTTATTTTTTTTTGTCATTAAAAATTATTTATGGATTTTAACTGGCGGCTGGCGAAGTTGCAGTCACACACAAATCTAATCAAGTTCTATAATGAATCGTAGGAAGCTTCAATGAAATTTCCTTTCAATAAATGATTTCTTTATATAAAGATCAAATATATTAGATTTAAAATAAATTGCGAATTTTTTTTATCAAAAAAATAGACTTCACTTTACAATTTTAAATAAAAACTTCTAACTATAAATGTAAAGTTTATGACCAGTATTTATACATATTCGGGGTTATTAGAGACGCCCCTAATTGTTACATTTTGTTTTTAATTAAAATCTGAACAATTAATTAGCTAAAGCTTAAAGATAGTAATTTCGGTTTAGATCCGTTCAAAAAAAAAAGTTAGCAAATGTTCACAATAATAAAAGTCCTGATTTGAAGCAAATAGAATTATGCTAACCAGGATTTCAAACGCAATCATATTTATGTACCAGTTCTTTTGTAAAAATGTCATTAGGCAAAGCTTTTCGTTTTTGTATAGTCTTTATTTTTAAGGTTTGTAGCTTCACTCATTGTGTAATAGTTTGTAATAGTTATTGTATATGAAGTTAGAAATTAGGTGGCGTAACAAGTTTGGCATAACATAATTCGCTCGTAACTCAACTTACACAATTATGTTTATCTTAGTTTGTTATATAGGTTAGTGTCGTGTTGAAATTGGTGACAAATGTTTGGCCTGTGGCATTGATGATAAATAAAAAATATTAGGATGGTGAGCGGTAGATTTTTTTTGTTTGTTTAATTTCTTTCATTGATTATTTTGAACATTAACAA
This sequence comes from Funneliformis caledonium, assembly GCA_910591825.1. Classification (NCBI taxonomy): domain Eukaryota; kingdom Fungi; phylum Glomeromycota; class Glomeromycetes; order Glomerales; family Glomeraceae; genus Funneliformis; species Funneliformis caledonium. The sequence goes on from CAJVPQ010001198.1 coordinate 2,143, forward strand.
TAAATATTTTTAGTTCTTGAAAAAATATCATTTCCTAATTGTTAAATTGGGAATTTTCTTTTTTAATAATATTTGTTGCTGGAAGTTATAGATATAAATATGTGAATAAACTCAAAAGGTAAAATCAATTTTTACTATAATAACGGAGAAATAAAATATTTTATGTCTAAGAACGTATCGATCCAATTTGAAAGAAAGTTGTCTAAATAAATTTAAAAAATTGAAAAAAATATCTTTTTAGGAAAAGGATTAAAACAAAAGTTAAATGTTTCTAGAGGCGCAGTATCTCGGTTTATCTTTTTTAATACTTTTCCTTTTTTTTGAATTTATTTTTTTTTTTTTTTTTTTTTTTTTTTTTTTTTATTAAAAATTATTTTTTATTAATATGAATTATCCCTTTCGGCTTTGGATCATTACGCATTGTGTAAATTTTTTTTTTACTTTTGTATAAAGAATTTATATTTATTTATTTATTTAGGATTTTCTTTCGAGTTGGATCACTTTGGAAAGAATAGATAAGGTTGTTAGGTTCATTTTTTTTCCCGGTTTTTTTTTTGTTTCCATTTACAATACTTACTGCGCCACTAACATATGTACGATTTTTCGATTAATTTGATTTTTGGTGGAATAAATTCCAATCCCTAATAAGATAGTGCATTAGGAATCAATGAAAAATTGTATCTCGAAAAATAGTCTAATCATGAAACTGACGTTAATGTTTTTTACTTTTAAAAAGTTTTCATAATAACATTTAAATAAATTTACAAATAGTATTTCTAATTATACGCCAAATTTTCCAATACGTTTAGATTGTTTAAACTAGATTATAGCGCAACACGTTTTCACACTTCTTTAAAAAGTTGAGAAAATTCTTGAAAAATATAACTTCTCGAATAGCATTGTCTGTTTTTGATGAATAGCACCATCTACTTCTCAAGATTGGAATTATAGGTTTATTTAGAATGACATGTTACATGTATTTGTCTAAAATTTAACCTAAGTAAACTAACAACAAAATCAAATCCTTTTCTCAAGCACGTCCTAAGTTAAAAAATATCTCAACCATTAAAAAATTATCCGTTTCTCATCATGGTAAATATTATTTCAACCGAAATAAAATAACATATAAGAATATATTTGATTTTCTTGTCATACACTAATCAAAATAATATAAAATTTAATCGATTAAAACATTTTTATTTTTGTACCTCATTTAAAGACTAAATCACGTGATAACACGTGCCATGCAAATAATGATGTACAGTGTTGATCATATCAATTCTATTTGGAATAAACACGGAGTATTAATCCCGTAATCCCGTTAAACTTTCTTTTTGAATAATTATTTTCTTTTCATTGTACTATGGCCTCCTTTCGTAGGGAATTGGTTAATGATGCAGTGAATAAAGCTTTTGCATTTACTGATTGTAATACAGACATAGACGAACAATTTGAATTTATGCAACAAACAATTTACGCTAATGAATCTCTCACAAAAGAGGAAAAATCAAAGGCAATATTAGAATTAAGTGAAGATTATGACTATTGCAAAGTTACTTTAAATCAAGGAATTAAAAGAGTTTGTGATAACTGCAAACAAGAATGTTTAGCAATATCATATTGTGAACATTGTATTCGAAGTTATTTAAAAGCCAAATTTTCAGAATGGACATCTGGAAATAATGAAATTGATAATTTAATACAGAGATGTCAGATGGAAGCATTTACTCCTTATAAAATAATAAAGTGGATACCATATAATAATTTACAAAATAGAGATTATCTAACTAAAGGTGGATGCTCTGAAATCTATACAGCAGTTTGGATTAATGGATAGTATTATGACTGGGATTCTATTAGAAAACATTTAATAAGATATGGAAGCTATAAAGTAATACTTAAAAGATTAAAAATATTGAAAGTGCTAATAGAAATTGGTTTGAAGAAGTATGTAATTTAAAATTTGACACTTTTTATAAATAAAAAAAAAGAAAAACAAAAAGAAACTAACTAATTGATTCTAATTTATAGGCTGAATCTCAATTAATATTAAGTAGCAGATTAGGATCATTTGTTCAATCTTATGATCTTACTCAAGATCCACAAAATAAAGATTATTTTCTAGTAATGCATTTATATGACATAGATTTAAGAAAATATTTACAACAAAATCACAATCAGCTCACATGGAAACAAAGAACTGAAATATCTTTTGAAATAATTAAAGCAATTTTAAGACTTCAACAAGAAAATTCTATTCATAGAGATTTGCATTCTAGAAATATATTATATACTCAATATTCTAATAGTTGGAATATTAGTGATTTTGGATTTTGCGGTCCTGCTGATAAACAATTAGGAAGTATATATGGAAATCTTCCTTATATAGCACCTGAAGTTATTATTGGAAAAGGATATACATTTGCATCAGATATTTATAGTATCAGTATACTTATATGGGAGATTTCATTAGGACAACTGCCTTTTGCTAATTATAATCATGATTATAATCTTGCAATGAATATTGTTAATGGAATAAGACCAAAAGTAGTATCAGGAACTCCATTAGTATATAAAAATTTAATGATATAATGTTGAAATGCAGATCCATTAAAAAGACCTAATATTGATACCCTTCATAAAAATATTACAAAAATGTGTAAATTATGTTATCAAAGTAAAAATGAAGAATGCAGCATTAATTTGAATAGTTTATAAACTAATATAAGCTCTAACTCTATTAATTCATTAGTCAAAAAATTTAGTAAACTTTATAATTTTAAAGATTTACCTGAATCCAAAAATGCCACTAAAGGTAAGTAAGCTATTAAATTTTATTATTATGCTTATAATTAATTATAGATTATATTAATTATTTTTAGTTTATAGAAGAACAAGAAGGTTATTTAATTAAAAAATTCTAAAATATTTAAGTTTAATTTAATATTAAATTAATATATTCTTTTTGTAAAAAAATAAGCTTATGATAGCAAGCAAAATAGTTTAAATATTTCAGATAGTAAGTAATACTAATTTTTTATTTAATTATAAGAAATTTATTAATTAATTTAATTATCTTAAGAAATAATTAAAGATTATATTGAACAGAATATTTTTAATACAACTATTGGTAAGAATAAATAGTTATAATATTTATTTTGAAATTTAGCTTATATAATTTAATAATTTAAAACTTTATGTAATTAATATTAATAGATATAAATATTAGCAAATCTAAGAGGAATTCTTTATATTATGCTAGTGTTAATGAGTTATTTCATTATTATTATATTTTAATTAATGATATACTTATATTCATATTTTATTTAATTTAATTAGAAAATCAAGAAGATTCAAAAATTAAATCAAAAATAATAAAACATAGTAATGATAAAGGTAATTATTTGTAAAATTTGATTAATTCTTAATATCTTATAACAATAAATATATTATTTAGAAGATAATCATATAAATGATAAAATTAAGGCTTATTATATGTAAAGAAGTTTTATAGCAAGTGATGGTAAGGAAGTGATAAATCTAATTATTTGTTTATCAAACTTAAAAATTTATTATTTTATTTTCAATTAGATAATGAAGAAATATATAATGATTCAAATCTTCATTCAGAAGATCAAAATGATTTAGAAATTTCTTAAGGTAAAGTTATTAAATTAATTTAACATTTAAATATAATAAAAGTTATAAAAAAACCTAAATTACAAAAAAACTAGAAAATTATAACAGCAATTAAAATAGTTCATATTTTAAATTTAATTTTCATTACATATTTATTAATATATAAGGTTATAGAGTAGCAATTATCATATTTGCAATAAACCTTAAAATTTAATGAATTAATATAATTATATTTAATCATTTTGATTTTTAATTTTTATTAAAAAAATAATACCGCTTCCCTAAATAGATGATTATTAAGTATCAACGCATACCAATTAAAATAATAAATTTAATGAAATAAAATAATATCAAAAAATCTAACCATGCAATTAACCCAAAAGAAATCTTCTAAAACAAAGGAAAATGTTAAGTGTCATAATAAAATAATCAGAAAAAAAAAACCTTTTATGGATCCAATCTAAAGTAGTAAAGAAAGAGACAGCCAATTTTTTTTGGTAAGAAAAGATATTGTTCGATCTCTACACTGAAATGACTGAAGCAGGACCTTTAAATTTTGAAAGATCAAATAATTTAAAAATGCTATGAACCAAATTCTTATATCTCAGTTTTTTACCTACAGTCGAAGTGAGAAATAAATCAAAACCCTCTGGTTCGCTGCAATAATTAACATTGCTCTTGCTTGCTTTCCTAAACCCACTAATTTTCAATAACCGCAATCTTGAATATATTATTCAACGATCATTTACACTAATAAAATGTGGTTCAGCCGGAATAAATCCTAAACTTTCGTTAAAACTAGGAAGTCAAATTAAAAATATCTCATAGTATACTTACAGAAGCTGTCTGATCCAAAAAGAATATAAAGAAAAGAAGAGATGCAAAATTTTTAAAAAACCGTACTAAGCGGTCCAGTTCTCTGAATCTTTAATAACTTATTCATAAATTTCTTTTCAATTTTTACATTAATAATATTCAATATAACTAATAATTTTATTGCAAAAATTAAATTTCTTTAATAAAATTTTATAATTTATATAATTTAATGGTTTAATATTTATAATAATTTGATTATTTTAACTTTTGACATGAATATTTGTAAAATTTTTTACATTCATTGTAACTAAACATTCAACTTCCACTCCATATAGTTAAACTCTTTTTTTATAATTGTAATGCATCATGTGCTGAGTATTATATATGTCATTTTACGTTCAAAAAGAAATACGATTAACGATTAATATGATTTCATTTCGATTTTCGATTAATCGATTCCAATCCCTAATCTGAAGTAATGCTTCCACTAGTAAAATAACAGGAAATTGAAAGTCTTCGTGACCAAGATTTTGACCGCGAACGTTCTTCACTGTTTCTGATGTACTTCTGTCGTATGACAAAATTAATTTTACCCCAATTTTTTTTTAACAAAGAATTTGGATATGAGCAATATATTAAGTCCTCCTTATTTATTTCGGCTCGTATTTAGTATGGTGAACGCAAATCCAGTAGTTTACGATAGTTTAAATTGAATCGTATTCGATATCTGCTTGATCAATTTTTCTTTTTTCCTAGCAATTGACAATTTCTTGACTATTTAAAAAAAAATAATGTAAGCTCTTGTGAGTCAACATTTTTTAACGCTTCAACTTCTTCGCGACAATGCTTGTGAAATCATTTAGGTTTTTTGTTTTATAAAATCAGCATCTCCCTATGAAAAAATAATTCTGGAATTTGTCCAGAATTTGCCGTAGTATCCAGATAATGTCCGGAATCCATCATGTTTCGGTATAAATTCCAGACAATAAGACATCACGCGATGTCCGAAATCCACCATGTTTTGGTACACTTTCCGGACGATTTTGACATTTTCCGGACATTTTCCACATGCACCCGGACATTTTCGATAGCATTTTCTGGACAATTTTTTTTATACGGTCTTACATTACGAAAAGTATACCTTTAAGAATAACTTGAGGACTTTGATCTCGGTAGACTTGCTTTTGTCCTCGGACATTGTTATTACACTGCGAATAGAATAATTGTTTGTGAAAGTTTCAGGCAGTCAAATTATTGAAAATCTGTGACGCCCATGATCATGTTGTGAATAATCCCTTCATTTAACCTAGTGATACCTGAAGAAGTTTTAACAAGTTATAATTAAAACAAAAAACAAACAGTGTTAAAATAGTTTTAACATATTAAAATACCGTGTCAACTATGAAATAAATTTTTTCGCCTTTATTTATATATTATTAACTGCACATCGAATGTATTTGGCTTTATTTATATTATGATCGTTAACTTTCACCATGTTCTTCAAACATTCTATCTATTAAATCCCGAGTTTTATAATTCACATTTCTGAACTGATTTTGATTTGTTATATTGTTACGCATCGATGTTTGCGGTCGAGGAACAGGAAAAATTGATGGATTAGTAAGGTCAATGAATTCCGAAGTTACAAGAATATTATTTGTTGCTTCAGCAGTACTTGGCTTTCTAAAGCTTCATTCAGTTGAAATAAATGCTCATCAATACTTGGAATTATAGCACCATTTACTGAATCTCTTAATACTTGTTTGGATAATTCTTTCCATAATAAGCAAATTCTTTCTTAATATTAGCTAAATAATAGGATCAAACCTTTGCCATTGATTCAACATGATCAATGCTAAGTCTATTTCGGCGATTTCTAAAGAACCATCCTAGAGTTGAAAAGTTTCATTCACATCCTGCTTGAGAATGCATAATTGAAATAATTTAACTGCAAGATCAATTAAACAAGATTGTTCTTCTTCATCAAATGTAAACCACAGTCAAGTGGAGTTTCACGTCTACTTTTGTATTTCAGATCATATGGAACCTCATTCCATTTGTACTTCAAAGATCAGTTAAATAATCTGAGCATGAATATTCATCATTTCCCAAAGCTTGTCAATAATCTGCTGCAATTTCTCAAATTTTTCAAAACATTCCATTTTTGAAAGCTAATTAAATAAGTATTATGATCAAATTTATTATATCGATGGTTAAATGTATTGATTGCATCCATCTTTAAACTATTTTCGTCAGATATTTGATTAATTGATGCATCTAACTTTATTAATCCAATATAACAATCAGTCATGTTGCTGTTCTTTGATTCTACTGTATTAATAACCTCTTTGATAGGTTTAAATATTTATGATATTTTTCTACACATCCGAAAAAAAATCTTCATCATCAATGAAATTAGAAATATTCTGATTTGTTAATACATCAGCATGTTCACGTTTAATCTAAATTAACACAATATATAAGTTATAAATTATTCTAATAACAACATATTAATAATATAAATGAAAATTACCCATTCAAATATTGGACGTGCTCGTAATAATGAATCTTTCATATTCCAAAGAGAACACCATTGTGTTTTAATTTATGTTTTTAATTCACTCCTTTAATTTGCAATTTTTCTAATCCTTCTTTCAATAATGCATTTACATGATGAGACATATCAAATAATTTGATAATTTCATTTCCTTTAGTAATCAGCCTTTCAATAGATGTAATTTTGTTATATCAGTAGAAATAAGATATTAAGGATTTGTGGAAATTTCTCATGAATTTTGTGTCGTGCAACTCGAATTTTCACCATCTGTTACCACCCGGCAAATTTGTTCAGTCCAATTTTTTCAATAATATTTTCAATCTCACTAGCTAAAAATACCCTGTTTATGAAACTCTTGAGTAATATTTAAGTGCAATGAGGTATTCTCGATGATTAGTAGTTTAGACAATAAAATTATAAATTGAACTTTCATTTGGTGAATTCCATCCATCAAGAGCTAAATTATATAATAATTAGTTATATAATAATTAATTAAATGTTGTAGCATCCAATAAGTAAATTTAATGAAATATATTAATATATCTTACCAAGCGTTATAAAGTTGCATTTTCTAATTCATAAATTTTAATTTAACACTTGCTACTTCTTGCTTCAACAACTGGCTAGTAAGTGTTGTACGACCAGGTGGATTATATGATGGATTGAGTCATTTAAACAAATCAATTATAAATGGGTTATCAATTGTTACAAATGGAATTTCTGCAGCCTTCATGCTTTTAAAACCGCTTTGTCAATTTCATTTTGTTCATATATTGATAATGGCTCGATTGATTCATCATCAGTTTGATTAGGCTGCTTTAAATTAGAACTTTTTGTATTTTAATTTCTCTGGGAACTTCAGGACATGTATTGGCAAGATGTACTTCCATTTCCCCTGGGCATCACGTCCCCAATGCTTTGGACAATAATTACAAGTTGCGCTCCGATATCCATGTGCATTGGGACAACTAGTTATAATAATTCCAATATGTTCTAGTTCGACCTCCAACCCGTTTACGATTTTCATTTTGATCCTGCCGTGTATCGGCTTGATATAATACATTTAACGAAGTTGAGCCTTCAGTCATTTAGTAGTTTATAGAGAAAATTATAATATATTGTCAAAACAACTTTATTTTTAAACACGTTTTACATATGAAAGTTAATCTTGACTTTAAACATGAGTTTAATCAAATTTACATTTAACCATCATTATAGCATTTCACGGTTGAAATAACTGGCTAATGTTAAATGTTAAACTGTTTAATATACTGTTTAATCATTTTGGTTTCAGTTAAGTCGGCATCACTAGGTTAACCTGAACTAATGTAATTCGGGCAAAGTCTTAATTTGGGTCAACTATTTTAAAACCGGTTCATGATCGATTATCGTAGGAACAATATAAAACATTTGACCATTGTACTCAAAATAAAATTATTTTGTTTAAACAATTATTTGTCAAGGTATCGGGAACAGTAATTTTTTTTATGTAGATAATTTCTTTAGATTTATTTACATTATAATTTAAAACATGTAAATAAATTTAACAGTTTTTCTCGTAAAATTTATTCTTATAAATTTCTAGGTTTGCATTACTAGTAAGAATGTAATTGGAATCGATCCTAAGAAGTAAATCGATTAATTGCAAGTTGCTCTTTTCTAATTTTTTTATTTTAATTTAATTTAATTTTTTGTTTTCTGGTTTCATCATCACTTTCTCAATTCGTTTAAGAATATTTCTATTAGTTTTACTTTTAATGTTATTCTTTTCTTTCGCATCACGTTGTTTGCATTGATTAAAAAAGTCGGCAAGCGTTTTCTCATTTCTTCAATTTTACTTTGTTTATTTTTATTTATTAGGTCTCACCTTTTCGGGCACCTTGTGTCCATCGATTTATTTATTGCAGTATCATTTTTTATTTATAATTTACTTTTTTACTTTATTATTTTGCGATGCATCTCTTTTTTAGTTAAATTTTTTCTACATTTTCCTTGTGCCTCGATATCTTTTTCGCCGGTTTTATTTGTAATTATCTTGTTACTTTATTATTCAGGTTCGATCGCTTCAAGCCCGCAGCAACCGAATATTAAAAATGTTGTGTCAGTGGGATGGTGTTGGATTGTAAAATAACGCAATTCTTATCTGGTAATATTCCACTAACTTTATTAATTAATTGCTTTATTACTTTCTCATTTTGTTTCTAATACTTTTCCATTATTGCTTTAACTAAATTATTAATTAATTACATTTGCATTTCTACTTAATTTAATTATGAGCAACTAACTGCTGAAGCAAATAAAAATTTTATCACTTAATTATTAAAAAACTTTATTTTGTAATAGCTTGTAGAATTATATAAGCTGCAAGTAACTAATGAACCAAAAGTAGATTAACTCATCCAAAAGAATCTCAGAATCATTAATTCTTTGGAAGTATCAAACTCGATCTAAATATAACTTATAGTATTCAAACGACAAATTTTAACTCTATTGTGTAAATTCTTCCTCCTGTGTAATGTTGTTATTTTCCTCTAAAAATATACGTTACAATTTTTTTTTCAATTTTTCGATTTCTAACGATTAAAAAAAGATAAAATTTACCGAGCTAAAGTTTTGATATTGACTACACCTCTCTGTCTTGACTGAAAGATACAGTTGCCTGGTGATCAAGTTAAAATGAATAAATATTTATTCTTTATTTACAATTGTGTTATGCATCATTGTGATTGTGTTGCATGCTAAGCTTTTTTTTAAAAAATCAAGCCTATGGTCCATTGTTCATAAGAAAGAAGCTCCTTTAATATAGTTGCCTAGCAAAACTCATTTTAGCAAATAGAAACTCTATATATCGATGTATTTGTTAATATGTCTTTAATATAATTTTGACTTTTGACGAGATGTTATTTTGATTTCGAGCTTCGAAGGTTTAGTCTGACTTTTTATAGTTTTGCCTATGACCCGTCTAAATCTGAGAGTTTTAGAAATTCGTAATAACTCGAAAGAAAAAAAATGAGATTAAAATGGATTAAAAAATTACTCTTTTGGAGGTATAGATAATTTTAATCGTTCAATGTAGAGATATAGTCCGTCCCACGCACCTCTCTCAATTATAAATATTGAATATTCTTTGCATTTTGAACATTCTGACATTTTTTATTTGCCATAAGAATTTGATTATAAGTAGTAACATAATGACTCGTTGGCAATAATCTTGCTGAAAATCCATGGTGTAAATGGAAAGTTGGAAGTATGCGTTCTGCAAACTTCTTGGTTACTTAATCAATGGTAAAATTTAACAAATTAGCGCAATTCTATTAAAAAAAAGATGGTTTATAGCTCCAGGTTTTTTGGATTAAAATAATCATCACGCACTATTTTTAGCCAATCTAATTATTCAATAAATCATTGTGTGAATGGCCGTAATTCTACATATATATATCATAAAGTTCCGACAAAGTTTAAACATCTACGTAAACAAAAAGATTGAAAGCAAAAACCAAATTATTTATAGAAAGGATTCAAATAAAGTTTGATTTTTTTGTATTTTTGAACATTTCTTGATGATAGATAAAATAGGCGTACAAAAATTCATTAGTTGATTTAAAATACAATTAGTGGATTCAATTTAAACCATTAGCCGCATATAAAATGTTGCTAAAAAATATTTTATGTTAAAGAGAGAAAGTTTGATGAAAATTTCTTTAATATTTAAAGTAACATTACAAATTGTCTAGCTCAAGGAATGTAATTGTAACAAGTTTTCTCACAATTTTGTCTGATCTTCATAAAGTATAAAAATAATCCAAATTAACTTTCAGAGTGTTATAATTATAAATATAACTCAAATAATATCTTGGTTAAAGTTAAAGCTATTATTTCAAACGCAAAGAATAGTTATTGTCGTATTTTAGATTTTAAGGATTCGGGGTTGATAACCGTTAAAGAATCGGGTAAATTTGGTAAGCTGATTATTTGCGTATCCGAACAATAAAGTTCTTTTAAGGAGTTTGGTAAAGTTGGTAGGATAGTTATTGGAGTATAAGAGCAATTAAGTTTCGTTATGGTGTTGGGTAAAGTTGGTAAGCTATTTATTTTAGTCTCATAAAAAATGAGTTTAGTTAATTTTCGATATCTTTGTAAAGAGTTTAATATGTCATCCTTATTAAATTCCGTAATAGTTAAACTTTCAATTATATCATCATAAATAATATCTGATACTTCAATATGAGCTAAATTAATTTGATCTATCTGATCAAATCGAAAAATTTAAGATGATGAATTATTTATATTAGAAGTAGAATTGATGTTATTCAAAAAACGTTATCGAAGATTGGATTCATAATTATTTTCTGTTTTGTTAATTATCATAACAATTGCATATAATTTATCAACTACTTGATTATTGATGGACGATTATCCGGCTTATTATCCCAGCACCCTGTAATTAGGTTAAATATTTAATATTCATTTATATTCTTATAAATAAATTCATAATCATAATATATTTACCAGTGTAAGTGCTCACATAATCTTCAGGTAAGCCAGGAATGATCCTTTCTCTACGTCCTCCTAAAATTTCGATAGCTAAACCAATTTCATATTAACATAAAAAGGAGGATGACCGCTTGATATCTCCCATAACAGTACGCCAACATTACACTATAAACGTCACTTTTTTCATTTAGCGTATATTGTTGCAATGTGTTGTCATCTTTTCTCTGCCTATCAAATCTTTTTGGATCAACATAAGGAAGTATACCAAAGACCTTTGACTGTTGTTTACTTGTTGCTTCAATTCTTTTCGATAATTTAAAGTCCGCTAGTTTAATAAGATATTTACAATTTAAAAAAAAAAATAAAAAAAATTTAAGTATAATTTATTGTATGATCGCTAAAATTAAGTCTATGTTTGTACTGTATTGTATAAATAAAGTTGCAGATACGTAAGTTGCAGGTACGTACTAAAGTTGCAGGTACATTTTTTAAATAAATAGGATCGTATCATGCACGCAATATCAATAATAATTATATATACTTACAGAGTTATAGATACGGTATGATCAGTAAAAAATATTCGTACCTGCAAAAATTTTATAGTACCGTACCTAAATGACGAAATCGTAACGTAACCATTTAGGGAATACTTATTTTAATGTAAGCAGAAGGAACAGATGCTACGATGCTAAGGTTGTTTGTAATGAGAAGTAAAACCAAACTCTCATCTTGTAAACGATTTCGTGAAGTTACTTCTCATCCAACTTAAATTATTTACTCAATATTATTATATTATAAGCATTATCAATTATATGCTATTCCACCCTAAATAACGATAAATTTGAATCAGTTGCTATTATAAAGAAGTGAGGAATATATCCATGATACTGCTAATTCATTCCGTTGATTGACTTGAGCACTAAAGATTCATACAAGCCATATTTCCAAAGCATTCTTACAGGATAATGACCTAAACTTCGAGCGTTCCTGGTTTTAACCCAACAGAAGGGGATTCGGGTTATTTTTTAATTATAACATGCATGTGATCAAATGACAAAGATTTTAAATAATGATAAATGATTAGACAAATTCTTTGAATGGTCAAAAGGCCATGTCATTACCTAAGGGGGACTGACGTGATTTTGGATGCGAAATTGAATAAATTCGATTTTTTTCATAATTTAAAAATTTACTTATTTAAAATTTGCTACTTTGGAATTTGTAATTCTTTTCATTAATAAGGTTTATAGAGATATTACGTCTAACCTACCAAAAAAGGAAACAAACATATTTACACACATAATAAACTTCGAAATTACAAAAAAAGTTTACTTGCGAGAGGTCGATCATGGAAGAATAGATTTATATTTTTTTCATTAATAATTTTTATTTCTTATAATCTTCTTTTGAGAAACAATATATAGTAAGTATTTAAATATATTTTGTTTATTGTATTTTATGTTTTAATAAAGTTCAAAAAAATTTTTTTTATAAATTTTTAATTATTTTTCGAATAATCTTTTTTTTTTTATACAGTACCTTCATATACTTTATAAAAATCTCAAGGTTAGTTATTAAAGTTGCGAATATATAGAAAGCTTTTATTAACGCATTAAGATATAATTTTGATTATTTATATTGTGAAGATTGTGACATATCTATATCGGACATTTCTGTATAGGACACTTCTGTATCGAAAGTTTATGTTGGAAGGTGAATCCCGAAGCCAGTGAAAAAATATAGTAAATTGTACTCATTCGATGGTAAATTTATCAATTAGAATATTAACCTTTTGTGATGGTCAGTTTTGGAACCGAATATAAAAGAATCATTTAAAAGCAAACCCTCAAATCATTCATTCTATGGATAAAAGGTTGTTGCATATCAATTATCAACCTGAGAAGAAAAAGCAAGTAATATTTCAAAAAGTGGATTTCTTCAAAGATTGAATATGACACCTATCATAGATTACCCAAGGAAAATTATCTGCATTTTTGCATTAGGTCCCACAAGAGTAAAACAAATCAGGAATTTTTTTTTTTAAAAAACAAAAAGTTTGACTTCTAAACATAAAAAAATATTTACAATGATAATACTGATATAGACTTTAATAATATTATTTTGTTCTTTTATTTTTTACTTTTTTTAAGATGCAAATAAACTAATAATGACATTCTAAAGCTTCAAACGGCTGTTAAATTGTTTATCAATTCAGTTATTTTTTAATAATTCTTATTCATAATAATTTATTTAGATAATTTATAATAATAATGATTTAAATAAACCTTCTTATTAAAAATTATAAACGTATTTTTTCCATTATTTCTGATTGTAAATCAATCTCCGTAATATTTAAAATTTAAATCACTTGAATGAGATCTGTACATGAGTTATGTAAATAAAATAAGTTGAGAAGACTTTACGCTTTTAAATTCTTTATTGATATTGAAGTAGGTAAACATACAATAACCTATTATTATTGAATCTTTATAATTATCTGATAGGCTAGAAACCCTTATTAAATTCTTAATTGAGGACTCTATTTAAACTATTGAGAGAACTATGAACCAGTACTTGAACACAAAGATTACGTTCACAAAGTTATTACATTAGCATCTTGTTGGGTATTAAAATTTTCACCTCTTTTTTTTATAAAGTTGTAGATAATTAAAGGATAAGATTAATTATGTTAACATATCAGTATACTAAAATGTTCGAGCTAAACAATAATTTTTATTCACTAACATCCAATTTTGCATGCTAAAAAATACCTCAAGATAATAAATAGCAAGCTATTTACGAAGTCACATTTGAAAAATAATATATTTTATTTAAAAATTGATTCTATACCATGTACGCGTAATTATATTTATCTATTTTTAATTTGAAATACTTCATATTTCTTCTATAGAAAAGAAATCTTGAGTTTCTCTGATTTCTTTCTCATAAGAATCTATTTTACAACAAGCATTATCAAAGAAAGCATTTATATTAAGATCACTCTGACCAAATGATGGACCGTAACTTTTTATAGCATGATCAAAGTCTTTTACCCGACTTAGAATACAATTTCTAATGTTTTCTTTGCCCTTAAAAGAGAATATAAAACTTTCCTTAGTAATATAATATGCAGCCAAGCTTCTTATCCATGCAATAGGATTGTACCCTCCAAGAATTTCGTCACTACCTTTTATTTTAAAAATAGTTACTGCATTAGTTTGATTCCAGCAAATTTCATAGAACTTTTTAGATGAAAATCCATCCCGAGATCCACAAAGTAATAATTTAAATTCATATTGAATTTTTAATTCGTCTTTATCATCTATTTTATTAATCCATTTTGAGATTAATTCAGCATGCTTTTCTGTGATAATTTTTGAATCAATATTTATTGAACCATTCCTTTTAATGTCCTTAGTTAAGTGAGATTTGGACTCTTCACCTGGAATATAATCATTTTCCAAGTAACATTTAATTAAATCTACATATAATTCTTTCGGCAATGCTTTCTTGTATGGAAGAACTTTAGTCAAAAATTCCCTGGAAGCTAAATTACGAAATCTTATAAATGGAATACATTTTTGTAAGGTATTCTTCAATGTTTTGAAGTCGTCCTTTGAATAGTTAGAAGGATCCGAAGAAAGTTCTGGATTTTGAGCGAGTTCCCATTTCAGAACATGATCCCAAACTTGAATTCCCCTCATTGAAAGTTTATCGTTTTGAATAAGAGTAATTAAAGTTTTTTCTGTCATTGAAACAAAATCAACGGAATTAAATAATTTTTCTGGTTCTCTTAACATTAAATTGGTACAAAACTCTTGAAGTTTTAAGAAAGAATTATGTTTAAAACTCGTCTGATATATCAAGTTAAAATTTTTTTCCATCCGATCTACTTCATTTTCAATCAAATATAATTGTATATGGGTGATTATTCTTGTATATTAATTCACCAGCGGCAAGCAAGATATTAATAATATCTGAAATATCATATCCCTCCAAAGAAAGTCTTGCTCCGTAAATATACCTTTGAAATAAAAAAAAAAAAAATTTTAAATTTTTTAAAAAAAAAAAAGTAATTATAAAAACTAAATCAATCCTCATATAAAAGTTACCTCAAGATTACATGAAAACTTTCAGGCAGAATATTCGGAAATTTAATATGTACCAAAGTTCCATCATTTTTCTTTTTGTTGGTGGACAAAACCCTTTGCAAATATGGAGAACGATAATTTAAAATTATCATATGGGCACGAAATACTTTTACATATGGATCCTTTCCAACTTCAATTGTAACGTCATAATATTCATTATCTTCTAAACATTCAAGTAAATTTTGTGATAATTTCGGTAAAAATTTATCATCCGCCATTATAAATTTTATAATTTTCTTTTCTGAAATTTTTAATGAGAAAAACCCTTTTTTAAAACTGGAGTTGGAAATAAAAAATGGTTATCAATGTCTAATTGTTGCACAACATTAATGTTTGCATCCAAATTAAGTATGTGAAGGTTTATCAAAATATTAAAATCTAATATATTGTGATAAGGTTATTATTGTTTCACTCAGTTAGCTGGTATTTCTTTTACAAAGGTAAAATCAAATCCTAATGACTTTAGACAATAAAAATATAAATTAGATATCTAAAAAAATTGATCAACTGATTCTTGCTACAAGTCCGATACTTTGCCAATTTCTTAATTATGACATAATCCAATTTTTTATACCTTTCCTTATTTTCCTTGGCTAATTAATTTACGTACATATAAATATAACTGAATATGACTTGCATTTATTGATTGTCGGAATTAGGGATGCTAATGGTCATGGTCATGACCGGTCACAACTGGTCATAACCATGACCGATATCGGTCGTTCAAAGGCTTCTGATCGACCGGTTGACCGACCAATTCTGACCGGTTTTGACCGACCGGTTGACCGACTGACTCGAGACTGAATATTCATGTTTTAAATAGTAAAAACACTTTGTATTAAATTAACAAAATCAACATTTTATTTTAATTATATTTAAATTAAAATTTAAAAAAAAAAAAAAAAAAAAAAAAAAAAATTGAAGTTCGCGAGAATGCTGCGCCATTAAATAAAAATGACAAAATAGTTTTAAAAAATGCCATGCTAGAATTGTTAAAGCAAGAATCAAAATTATAATATTTGACTATATTAAAACTTCTATTATGTCAAATCTGCTTAATTATTTTATTATTAACTGGTCGGTCAACCGGTCAGTTAAAATCGGTCAGTTAACCGGACCGGTCGGTCGGTCAATGGCCTTTGACCGACCGTTGACCGACCACGACCGACCGTTACCATCCCTAGTCGGAATTACCAGCTTTTGTCAATGAAGTTCTATAAAATTTATTATCAGTCAAATTATCCAATGAATTTAGGAGAGATAACATTTTAAAAATATGAAGTCAGATACCGAAAATTTCATTGCCGAAGAAGAAAATTCCGTGTGTGACTATAAACTATACTATATTTCTTATTAAAAAAAAAATAAAATAATAATAATGCAAAAAAAGATCGGAAAGATAAGCAATGTCTTTGCTTATTAATGTTTTACATTTTAAATGAAATTCGTTCCTCATCTTTTTAGTTTGTGAAAAATTTTTCTGTTAATAAATGCAGCCGTAACATTTTAACATCCTTATTATAACATTTATAAAATGACCAGTGCTGCATTTTGTTTTTAATGAAGTAAATATTTTATCAAGTTATTTGTTGGATATTTTTTTTTATTAGTCTTTATTTTTAGCATAATAGTAATTTTAAAACTTAACGAAAAATTATATTGATAGTGAATTTGTTACTTTGCATATAAGAATAAAATCATTTAATCAATATATGAAAACAACATTAGTTCGCTAATTACAATTCACTTCTCAGAGGATTATAGAATTACACTTTATTTTTGATACATATAATTAATAGTGTTCCGAAAGGGTCGGGTCAAACCCGGATCATTTGACCCGACTCGTGTTTAAAATCCGAATCGAGTTTATCATTATTTGACACGAGTCCTATATTCAACCCGACC
>CAJVPQ010001199.1:0-19702 GCA_910591825.1 Funneliformis caledonium
AAAAAAATTTTTTTCTTATGACGCTAATGTATGTATTATTATTCCGATTTTGGTAAAGTCGGTCATTTTTGCTAGGTGAGTGTACATAACAAACTAAAGTAAATTACTTATTATTTTGCATTATATTATTTCCTTCATATTGACGACGGAGTCTAATCAGTAATCTTTATATGCCAGCTCATCAACCTGAGAAAGTCTTTTCTGCTTCATATTTTGTTTTGCTACAACCCCGTGATGATCAAAGTGAAATCCACTGAAAGGAAAGTTCGATTAACATTTATGTATGAAAACAAGGTGATCATTGAATAGCAACTAACTTTACTTACTTCACTTGCAAAGCAAGAAAACTCTGTGGCTAACTTACATTTACATTCAAGATCCAAGAATCGAATTAATCATCCATAAGAATCACGTTAAGTATATTTGATTGCATTATGGCTACTTTTGAGGATTTTAATGTTCAGATGAAATGCCAATTGTAACGATAACTAATATAATTTATTCAGGATTAGTTTTGCTTATCAAATAATGATTCTGCAGCATTGTGAATGTGTACCAGAATTTGTGCAATACCCTTATCACTTAAATGTGTCACCAAGACTGGGATTTTTTATATATAGATACAATAACCTAAAAAACTGTATCTGTGGCTTCCATCAAGCTCAATCTCTACTTCTAAATGTGTTGATTTATCATTACACTTGCGTGATTAACCACTATAGGAAGGAAGAACGAAATGTATTCTCGTGCTGTAGCCTCATTTATCATGAATTCGTTGTGAAAAATGTTCATCTTCACCTGAAGGCAGAGTTGACCGTTTGGCTGAGGTTTGGACATTGGCCATTTGGCCAATTTGGCCAGTCAAAAATGGCTAAAAAAATTTTTGACCGCGGCCAAATGCCAATCAAATTCTAATAAGTATTAATACATTTATTAATATCTAATTATTTGGCCAAAAATTTTCTTGGCCGTGACCAAAATGTACACACTGCTTGAAGAAAATCTTCAAAACGTTTTAAATCATCAAAAGAAAAAATTGAATGTCGTATGGTTTGACTTCTCGAAGTTTATTAAACCCTCTTTTGGTATCGTGACAACAGGTTGTTCTTGGCGTTTCATCCGATGGAATGGAACATAAAAATCCCCAAAAGTAGATGTGATTTTGAAAATGATATGAAAAAAGAAAAAAAATATGGTCTCCTATATTGTGCGAATTCTACAAGCACAAGCTAAATCATCGAAAAAGGATGTTATCATTGACAATATAATTTCTGTATCTTTAATAACTTTGTGACGTAATACCAAAAGAAAAAAAATAGGAGCGAAACAATGAAAACAAGAAAAGGAATAAAGAGGGTTTGTTAATAATGGATGCAATCCTTGTATAAGAATCGTTATTGGATAAATAATCACGTTACTAATTTATCATGCACTAAAAATGGGGTGGTGTTCGATCACGATTTTTTGGCCAGAATTACGGAATTAAGTTATAGTCCCCGTGACAAATAATGTGATAAATAAGGAACCCAGAATACCTAATAAAAAAAAACCAGAGGTGTTACATAGCGTGACAAATATGTTTGTGAGTCCCGTGATAGAACATGGCTTATTTCCTAAATAAATTCTCGTTAAAATTACATATATGAAAAGTTTATCAATTTCATTATCTATCAATTTAAACTTTATTCTAGTATTCGGATGGATCAAAAAAGGTAATCTTTTCATTCATAATTAATATACTCTAAAATAAGCTTGATTTGACATTTTAAAATCTAAATATCGGGCAGAAAAGAAAAGAAAAAAAACTTGAATTATTCCACAAATTGATTAATGTGATCTGATATTTATGCAGGCAGGTTTCAATATAATTTATGCTGTTATGTAAAAGGAAATACTTGATGAAGGTCATTATGTCCAAAAATAATTCTACAAAAAAAAAATAAAATAAAAAAAATAAATAAATCAAATATCCAATTCTTCCTCCGTTTCTTTACCTTCACGATAAGTGAATTTGATTCGTTTAACCTCTTGAGTAAAAGTAAAACTATGCCTTTGTTTTTTCTTCTTTCTGTTGTTACTCATTTGTTTATATCCATTCTTAATGTTAATGTAATCATCTGAACTCGATGACGATTCATCATTTATATTGACGGCCTAAAAAACATTAGTATAATCAAAAAGTTAAACTTTGTAAAACATAAAAAAAAAAAATAACCAGATATTCAAGATAACAAATTTACCCTTTCCGAAGTTACACTATAAAATAAATTCAAAAGATTAATGAGTTTTGCCAAGAAATTTACTTTAACACGAATATTAATAGTAATACCTCGATCTTGAAAACAATCGTTCTTCAGGACTAATTTCCGCACGTTTCTTTTTCTCGGTCGAAGGTCTCAAATATGAATCAAATCCACGGATAAGGTTTCCGCCAGAATGGGTCTCTTCCAAGTAAGAACCTTCAAAGTTCCAAATATTAGTCTCGATGGTTCTCTATGGATAAAATTGAATCATGATTCGATTTTTTTATTGCAACTTAAAAGGTTTTTAAAAGTATTGGTTTATTTTTTATTTATTATTTACCAGGTTTTTATCAGTTTGTTTTTTTCTAACCAACAATTCCTTAAGTTCTGCCTCCACTTCTTCTAGCTTTTGTCTTGTCACGACAGGAGACTAAAAAGAAAGCATTAAAGAAGAACTAAAAAAAAAAAAAAAGAAAAGAAAACGAAAAGCAATAACGTTTACTATATTATTAGTAGCAGGAGGTTCTTCCCCAACGTCTGGCATTTGAATTAAAAAAAAAATAAGAGGTGATAGTTTTTTTTCAATTAAACAATTTCATCGGATTATTTATATGAATTTAATTTGTCACGTTATTTCGTACTTCAGTATACATATAAATACTCTCGAAATTTCTTTTTTTTGCACACTTACATCGCAATGATTACCCCACTTTGCGGGAGAGGATATTTGAAAATGGATCAAATATTTTGGTATTTACATACCAAATATCCATTTCATGATACGATACGAATAGGCAAGATATGAGCGATGTATAAAAAAATTTATTTTTATTTTTTTTATTTTTTTTTTTTTTTTAAAAAAAAAAATTTGATAAAATTAAAAACAGTTATCATTGATAATTGATTATGAGAAACATTTTAACAAGGATAGTTGCACCTTAAAATTTATAGAATTAAAAAAAGGTTGTATGTAATAACTTTTAATAAATTTTACAAATGATAAAAATAATCGTTAACGATTTAAATTAAATGATTCGATGATTTTTTACAAATAAATATATTAAGGATTGTAGATTATAAATTTACATGCGTTGTATGTTTGTAATGGATGATAACAATTAAATGTAAATTATTAAGATATGAAATATTATATAAATAAAAATGAAGTTTGAATTTGTTAAAAAGAATGGCGAAGAGATCATAATAGATCTAAGATTTCTTTGACTAACCATTCCATTCTAATGGATGATTTCAATAGTCAAAAGATTAGGATGAAAATATAAGAATGTATGAAAAAATTATAAACCGATGAATTCATATGAAAGAAAAAAAGAAAGAAAGGATGCAAATATTTTTCATAAATATCATTTTCCGCAATCTCGTTTAAAATATTTCCATCAATTTTGGAAACTACTTGCTGATAAACTGATTTCGGTAATAAAACATTCGACTACGAATAATTTGTTCAGAACACGTTTCTAATTAACCTAATCGAGTTGTAGTAAAAATCGTCCTCTCTGTTCTATCGTTCGAATTATTGTTTACAGTAACAAAAACACGATGATTAGTCTCCAGGATATTATCATTAATTATAATGGAATCATTCTCACTAAGGTAAGGTGATTGAGTGGTGGATGAATCATGATCACTATTATAAAAATTATCAAGCTGTAAACATGAAATAGCGGCACTCAAGGTGTTAGAATATGGTGACTGATCCATTTGAGAAGGAGGAAAATCCTCGTTTGGGTCGAAAAAGTAAGGACCAAAGCGAGATTCAGTATAAGATGGATAAGAAATATTCTCGGGGAAATCTTCCTGCGAGATATGAGGAAAAGATGAAATCGATATAGGGATGATAACCTCATGAAATTGCATCTTGGTAAGCAGTTTTCCCATCTCGGCTTGTATCACGCATCGTAGAGTGTAATATACGCGTAAATGACGACCAGAAAATGTTGGTGGTACATGATGAAATTTTCTGGGTATGATGAAGGAGAATTCCAACTCTCCCGTTTTTTGATTTGTTACACCAATATCACATCGCCTTTCTGTGGAGACAAGTGAACGTTCATGTTTTTCGCAAACTAACTCTTTGTCCAAAGGGCCTTCATAATGCTTACGTAAGGAACATTGGACACAAGTAATACGCCCGTTAGAATGGTTGGTTACTCGCAGCGCGAGTTTTAATTCTTCACCTAAGAAATAATAAAGCGATTTGTTGGTGACATAATCAAAATCATTACAAAAGTCCATTTACAAGATAAATAATTAATTACCAGGTGAAAATACATGTCTAGGTAAGGTTGCTTCAACTTCCACCAACATTTTCCTCGGTTTTTTGTCGTTATACAATACATCCTTAAAATTCCATACTTGATCTGGTGGAGCAAAAGATATAGGAATGAAAGGGGTAACTATCTCTGGACCTTCGATTACAGTCCCACCGGCTGCTTCTATTACCGGCTGCCATACATACCGGATTGAATTTCCTTTCGGTCCCTGATAAATATGATATCAAGTCAACTTAATATTTGATAAAATCTATCCAACTTTACAGATCAGAATTAAATTAATATATAAAAACCTCTATAGAGGGGGGTAGATTCACTGGTGGCAGCTAATAAAGTAGAGAAAATTGGTAAATAACAAAGTATATTATTCATAGATAATTTAACACAACAATCGAGAAACAAATTTTACCTTTAGAGCAAATTGAAAACTGTACGTTCCTGGAAGAAGTTCTTTCCAAGGAAAATATTCATTGGCTGTGTAGAATAGTTTGATTTAAATTTTTTTTTTTTTTTTTAAAAAAAAAAAGGGAGACAAAAGACGTTTTTAAATCTTAATTACCTCTTTGTTGGCCGTGATTTCCGCCGCTCCAAACCACGTAATTACATTCGAAATAAATAGTTCGCGCGGTCTCCACACGTTTCGCTGATCCGGAAGCCGACCCGTAATCTTTTGCTTTGGTTGATGCGGTCTCTTCACCTTGTGTATCAAAAAAGAAGTAATTTATGAATTGTACAATAAAGAGAAAGTAAATTTATTGACAGTTACCTCGAAATTTAATTTTGATTGACGATGCAAATAATGTCCTGCTATTATCTGAGATCGTCAAAATTACCGAACCTTTAAAATTGTTAAATCTGCATAAATTTTTATCATGGCATAAGGGGAAAAAAAATATCGGTTAAATGAATCACATACCTCTAACAACTTGAGTGGGTCGTAATGTTAATGTCCTACCTACCTCAAACTCCACGTTCAACTGTGGTAAGTTAGAGGACGTTGATTGTTTATCCTCATGACTTCCAATCGAACCTAATCTTAAAATTCTTGACATAAGTAATCGTAAACTTGCACCTTTACTCTTAGAAGCAAGGCACCCTTTTTTTTTTGTTTTTATTTTTATTTGTTGAGTAAATCCAACTGATGTTATGAAGCACGAAACCCACTACTACGTAAGCCACCTTCTGACTCGATGTCGGTTAACTTGACAAGTAAAGGGGAATGTGGAATAAAAAAATTTTAGTATCAGAGTTATAACCATACTTTCTTACCATATATATTCAACATATTTATTTGTTATTAGTCTAACATCATTTAAGTTAGTGCGACATACGTGATTCTGTAGATACCGAGAAAATAAATAGAAGCGGAGATGTAAAAATAGTATATATACTTTTAAAATATTTAATAAGCTTTGACACGTTTCAATTTGAAATTACATGCCGATCCATATTTTTTTTTAAGAAATATAGCAGATTTATTATGCAAACGTGATAAACTAGCTTTTTTAAATGCATGAAAAATGTAAATGGTGATTTTTTTTTTTGTTTATATTAGGTTAAATAAATGTTATCAATAATTGAACGAAAATGAGAAATTTTGATGTTTAAAAAAGCACATCTTTTCCCCAATTATTCTTTGGCGGCACAGAAAATCATTTCCAATCTCATAACCGAAAAAAAATGTTTGACTACATTAAAATGCGTTTATTCTGACCCAATTATGTGAAAATATTCTCAGAGCCAACTTCTTTTGCATCCATCCCCTTTTTCTTTCTCATTTTCGCACTTTCTTAGTGATATACCCTTGTTCATTTTTTTCATTTATTTATTTTTTTTTGTTTATTAATTTAATTAAGTGTCAATAGTTCCCATTCATTCATTATATCATTCTCAAGTATATCATTTGGGGAACACTTGCGGTCTGCTCGAGGTAATCGAAAAACTAAAAATGAGCGGTTCAAGTACAACGACTCTTACGGTTCTATCCCTAAATTGCTGGTATTGTATCTCTGTTAAAAGTTCGTCGATGTAATTCTTCGTCTTTTATGTGTTTGTCTAAGTCTTTATTATCCTTAGGGGTTTGAGATTTATTTCCAAGAAAGTCGATCAACGTATGGAAGCTATTGCGGACAATTTGGCTCATTCCGACTACGAGATCGTTTGTTTGCAAGAAGTTTGGGTATATCGTAATTTCGAAGCCATTAAACAGAAAACAAAAAAACGTTTCCCCTATTCAAGGTTTTATAGCAGGTAAAGTAACAAAAAGTCACGTCCTACCTCTTCATTTTCAAACATCCAGATTTACCCGGATATATATTACTAGAATTAGTTCAATTTTGGCCGGAATTATAAAATTAAAGTCATGTGCATTTTTAAAAGTGGTGTATTTGGCACAGGTCTTGTCATCCTTTCAAGATACCCGATAGTCGAAATATCCTTTCATAGATATCGTTTGAACGGTCGTCCCATTAAATTTACTCATGGGGATTGGTATGTTGGTAAAGGTGTGGCCAGCGCTGTTGTTGACCATCCCGTGGCTGGATTGATTGAAGTTTTTAATACCCACGTAAGGCGAATCACGATTCAATTACGATCTTATTATTTTATCGCCTTGCTTAATTAATAATGCGATATATTTTCGATATTTTCAGACTCACGCTGGATACGGTTCAAAGAAGGATGATATATATTTGGCCCATCGAGTTTCACAAGGTTGGGAGATGTCTTCCTTATTAAAAGCTTCAGCTTCGAGGGGTCGTAACGTAATCGCCGTGAGTAAAATATATCATTATAATCGTTATATCTTGAAATCATTCAAACCTTTTTTTTTTTTCATTATTTTAGATTGGTGATTTCAACAGTCATCCGGAATCTTTGGTACATAAATTAATCACCACACATGGTCAAATGACAGATGCTTGGCAATCTCAGGTTCCATCATCTCCATCGAGCGTGTCCTCCACTTCAATCCATCAACAAACATCGGTTCCGTTCGATCCACAGAATTCCATCATTCAAAAAGGTTACACCAGCAATTCCCCACTAAACACTTGGTCAAAGATTACCATCAAACAGGCCGAACGAGATCTTTACGCGGGTCAACGTATCGATTTCATCTTTTATCGTAAAACTTCACGATTTTGGTGTAGCGGTTCTCGTGTCGTCTTTACAGATAAAATACCTGAACTTGCTGTCAGTTATTCGGATCATTTCGGAGTGGAAGCTACCTTTACACTTGTTGGACGAGACAAGAATGCTGTAATCCCACTTTCGGTATGGGAACAAGGTCAATATGAGCATTTACATGAACTAGATACTCGTACTCTTAAAACTGTTGAAGATATGTTCAAAAAAGATTTAAGTAGATCACAAACATCTTCACGTATACAACTATTTTTCTTTTACCTTTCTTTAATCGTGATCATTGGTTTGGTCGCTTTTGGAGTATTACTTGCTTCAAGTGTCACTTTCTCACAATTTTGGATTAACATAATTATTGTAATGATTATTGGTCCGATCGCGTCTCTTGGTACTGTAATGGGATTACATGGGTTCCTTTTCGGTAATGAAGAGCAAAGTACGTTACAACAATTTATTGAAGAAGTTCAGTCTTATGCTGAAGGAAAAAAAGTTCTTGAGAGTCGTGCGAGCAGTATTGGATTGCTTGATGAAAATGAAAGTAGTCAAAGATCTTCGGCGGCTGCTGATGCGACTCATCAAATTGAAATTGGTTTTAAATCATAACATTTTATAATAATTTTCAAATTAGAGATTTCGTATAATTTAGTAAAATTTTTATTTATTAAGTTCTATTATATTAATTAGTACTGTACCTATTCAAAACACAACCAATAATCAAAAGTGAAGTTTTTCGTAGCATAAAAAAATTTATTAATCCATATATTTATTAAAAATTTTTACATGCATTATTTATTAATTATATGCCAAATAATCATAATTTTCTCTTGCTCAACAATGAGTTCATCATTGCGAAAGTGTAGAGCGCCGACGTTGAGGCAACACTGATTAATTCAAGTTGAAAGAATATGACGCTTTTGTGGAAGCTACTAAATTTATTTTATATGCTAAATTATGTCAAAAAATGGTACTATAATATAATTGTCGCTTCCAAATTTTTTTTTGACGGAACAAATTCATCAAAATCATCAAAATAAACAAAAAAGATTTGTTCTTGAACGCGTTGATAAAATAATTCAACGTCAATCTTCGTTTCAAAACAAATATGTCCATAAGTTTCTCTCTTGTTCTTAAATATATTACAGATTGTTGGAGTGAACAACAAATGGGATGATATCTTTTATTGCATTTTAGTTAAATAGATTTACAAATGCAATAAGTACTAAATTTAGTCAACAATCTCAGGACCTGATTTTATGCAATCATTCTAAATAATCTTTCGTTTTGTGGTTCTAAAAGCACGAAAATGTAAGTGTAAGTAAATGTAGTACGTGAATGTAAATGACGTGAGCGTGAAGTGACTGTGAACGTGAAACAGGCACCTCCATGAATGTTCGTTTCCATAACTGTTGTGAAGTAGGGAATTCATGACCGATTCCTTCCTCCAGAATCAATAGATTTTCAACATAGAAAAACTATCAAGATTTTCCATAGAGAATATAAAATATTTCTCACTTACATGATTCCATTATTAAAAACGTCTTAAATAAAAAAAGCAATTGTAAGTAAATTCAATGATCTTCGATACATATAAATAATAAAATCTTGGATGCGATCGTCCAATCGATAAATATGTTGTGTACCATGTGAAACGTGTGAAACTTACAAACACTAAACATTTTTTAAAACATCATTTTTTTAATTCCTGTTTTTGAAGGTTTGTTATCATGGGCGACTTTTCTGTCCAATATGATCTCACAGGGTTATCCACTCAAAATACAGGTGGAAAGGTTTCGAAAATTCGCTTCGATAATACAAAACAAGAATTTGAAAGTAATGAAGTATTATTTGCTACAGGCTCTTGGGATACACCAAAGGTACCGTATTTGATGCCTTTGCAAAAAAAAAACACTTTTTTTATGTTTATTTACATGCTTTTTACGCGTCTTATAGGAAAATACATTACTATTATGGAATGTTGAACAAAGTTCTTTTGGTTTGAGCGAACAAGCAAACTTCAAATTTTCACTGCTTGGTAAAACAACTCATGAAGGGGACGTTACCGACCTGAAATTTATTGGCGATAATCTCATACTATCATCGTCATCGAATGGATCATTAAACGCCTTTCAATTGGTAAAAGTTTTTTTTTATTAAAAAATTTAAATTTGTGATTGTTAAATGAATTTCTACATGAACTTCTCGTAGATTAATACGAATACGTCCGATATGATGGATTTTTCCGCTGATTCAACGTTACAAAGGGTCATGAGTCGGCAGTTGCATAGCTTTTCTGACATTAGAAATGCATCACTTAATAGCTTTGCGATTAAACCATACAGCATCAATGATCCTCTAGTGGCAACCGTTGGAGAGGATGGAAAAATCGTGATTGTGAGAATTGATGACTCAATAAAAGATCACGTTATAGAAAAGGCTGATGCCTCTTCAATCAAAGCAATTTTGTGGCCCAGATCGAATGAGATTGTACGTTGGATCGAAGTTTTTTTTTATCAAAAAAAATTTGTTTAATTAGAACTCTAACGATACTTGATTTTATAGATCATAGCCAATGGATGTGGGCAATTGAGATTATTTGATCCGAGAGAAAGCAAACTTACAACAATATGCTATGAGTATATATTGATGTGAAATTGTACTATTATAAAGATTTGTTAGTAATGCCTTGTTTTTATATAGTCCCAATAACGTTAGAATTCCAATTAACTGTTTAACGTTTCATCCTTCAAAGGTAAAAGAGTCATTTTGCCTTGTACGGAAATTTTATCGAACGCTAAACATCATCAATCATTTTCCCTTAGATACATAAAGTTGCATCGGGAAACAACAAAGGTGGCGTGACAATATGGGACACGAGGAAATTGTCGGAACCGGAAAAGCACGCCCAGCCACATAAGTCTAGAGGTACAGGACACGAAATATCATATTCCAAAGTATTCCTTTTAAAAAAAAAAAATTTATTTTTCATTGAATTTTTGTAGTGTGGGATTTGTTTTATCATCCATATTATCATGAATTATTGTTCAGCTGTTCAGAAGGTAAATGTTTTCAGTTGACAAGTACATATATTGTTACACAAACTTAATATCTCGTGTTGAATTTATAGACGGAACGATTGGTGCCATTAATTTCGCAGATTCGGTACCTATAAGGAAAATCGGTTTCAGGTCCAATGAGCTTCCCATAAACTCCCTTGATTATCATCCACATTCGAAATTATTGATTGGTGGAGGTGATAATGAAAATTTACTTTATACTCTTATATAACGATAATACATGAAATAAATAAATTACCATAGAAAAAAAAATGTTGGGTGCCACAATGATGTAAAGACCGGTAAATCGACTTGACATGCACGGTAAAAGTATAAAAAAGGGAATAATTTACAATCTTTTATTTTTGGTTTTTTTTTTTGGTTTTCTCATCCTTTGTTTTCTTTTTCCAATCATGACTAAATTTAAATGCATATTGCCACAAGAAGGACATACATTAGAAATAGAAATTACTTCAACAATTAAATATTTGTGTGATATTGAAAAATCTATAAAAGAAAAATATAAACAACATTATTCTAAAAGTACATTTCCGCACCATTATACTTTGTTAACTGTTAGAAAGGATGATGAAAGTGATGATGATGCAGTGATATTTGATTCGAGTTTAAAAATTCAAGATGCCATTAGTACTTTTGGTGAAGATTTGGTGCTGATTTACTACACAAGTATTAATTAATAATTTCAGATTTTTTTTCCTTTAAGTAATAACATATTTCTTTTTATTCTTTTTAATAACATTTGTTCTCGATTCTTTTCGTAGAATGCAATAAAGATGCTTTGCTTTGTGTAAGATTGCCAATGCCAAATTATTCTACAACAAATTATAAGGAACCGTTTATAAGATCGATATATGGCCTATCCCCAGAATCCGTTGAATCCTGGCCTAATTTTTACGAAATTTTACCACAAGAAGAATCCTTTTCTCGAAATTCAAAGCGCTCAATAAATTTGTCATCTTTTTCTCAATCCACAATAACAAATAGAGATGACGTTATTAATGTAATAGAATTAAATATTTTAAGAATTCTAAATAAACTTTATTTTAAGGATTATTATCTTTCATTTGATTCATCCCATTTTGATTGGAGTAAAACGGATAACATAACAAGCTCTTATAATTTCAAAGGTAGTCCGGATTGGTCATTTAGAAAACATGATAACGACGATACGATATTAGTTATTAGTGCCGCCACGAAATGGGAGGTGGATATAAAGGTGGAAGGGAATCTCGAATTGATTTATAATGATGGTTTAAAAAGTATTAAAAAGGGTACGGCGAACGGTTTTACAAGATCACTTGTAACGCAAATTAATCGAATCTTTACTTATTTATCGCTCAATGGACTTCAATACGGAGTTTTGACGACGTATGAAAACACGTGGTTTTTAACTAGACCCAAAAAGAATCCAAATCAGCTTTTAATTTCTAAAAGTTTCTCTCCTAATGATAAACGACCAACTCTACTCAAGATTTTCGCG
Organism: Funneliformis caledonium; assembly: GCA_910591825.1. Taxonomy (NCBI): domain Eukaryota; kingdom Fungi; phylum Glomeromycota; class Glomeromycetes; order Glomerales; family Glomeraceae; genus Funneliformis; species Funneliformis caledonium. The sequence continues at coordinate 12,233 of CAJVPQ010001199.1, forward strand.
TCATTCCTACATATGGTTAACAATGATCCATCATCACCAATTAATATGCCCGATTTTTCAATTTCTCCTCAAATTGTGACAAAGTATAATAAAGAAAGGTATGATGATATTTTCACAAATTTTTTTTTGTTTTTTTTTTTTTTTGTTTTTATTATAGAATTCTAAAATATAACAAAAAAAAAAAAAAAAAAATTCATAGAATTAAAATATCAAGGCTACTACAACTTCTCGTACGTTTCATTATTAAAATCATATCTAGTATATTACCCAAAAATTCAACAATTTCAACCAAATATCTGAAGATTAATGGAAAATGTTTAGGGAGCGCAAGGATGGGAGGTGTGTTTATAAGTTCTTATAAAGGTGAAACCATTGCACTAAAGTTATGTGACATTTCAAAGCATCCGGAATTATTAGGTGAAATGCAAAAGGAAGTTGAATGTTATCAACGGATGAAAGATATACAAGGAACTTACATACCAAAACTGATCTGTAACGGGTATATTCTAAATGACATGTTTTATGTCATAGGGACTTCATACGGTGGAAAACGTATGAATGAAGGAGACGATGAAGGATATGGCGTCATAACACGAGATGAATATGATCTTGCCATTAAAACATTGGATCAAATTCACGCGCATGATATTATTCATGGGGACATTAGACCTGAAAACATTTTATTTGACGGGCAAAGGGTAATTAGGATTATCGATTTTGGATTTTCAAAAATATCATCAGATGAGAAAGAAAAAGAGGAGGAAAAGGAAATTTTAAGATCGTTATTAGATCAATTTTTTCACGAGTATTGATCAACATTTCACAACCCGATAATAAAACATCTGATCATCTGACCATCCGATAATCATTCTATTTTTGGTATTTTAAATAAAATGTTTTGAACGTTTTTCGATTTACAACCTTTCATTAATTCAAACTTCGAGATATTTTCGATATTCCTTTACCTAAAATAAGCTACGATTCGAAAAGACAACCTTCAAAAAGTCAAACGACACCACGCTCTAATAAAATGAATGGTCTTTATGCACCAGAGCAAATTTCACTTTGGGAAGATTTCGATGAAGATTGTAAAAAAGTTTTAAGAATTGAAAAATACGGAAAAATACTTAATAGAAACATTGACGAGCCAGAAATCGATATTGATGACCCATTAAATATCAAGACGGAAAAAGATCTTTATGAATTATTTGAAGATGCCGTAAATATATATTTAAAGGAGTTTCTTTCACATATAGATGAATCATTTGAGATTTGGGATGAAAAAAAACTACCAAAGTCAGGTTTCACACCTGATTTTACAATTTCTAGAGGTATAAATGAAGGTTGTTTATTGCCTATAGAAGTAAAAATCAAGCATGTATTTGAAAATATGAAAACTGAAATTCATACTTTATATAATGAAAAAATAGAAAATTATGTTAAAAATCGTAAGGAGGTCAATAAACCAGACATAGTGCCACCAATTTTACAAACTTACAAATATATGTTACAAGAAGGATTTTTTTATGGAATATTAACTACATATGATTGTACTTGGGTACTTAAATTTGAAGTTGATCAAGACAATTCGGATGTTGAGAAGGTTTTTATTAGTAGACGAATCGAAAACCATGAATTGGTTAAAATATTAATATGTGTACTTTTATTTATTTTTCAAGATGAAGAACGGGAAAGGAAATTCAATTTTAAGTTGGAAGGTTGTAAGAGACTTAAAATCAAAGTATAAATAAATTCAATAAAATTCATAAATTATGATTGGGAATTTAATAAAACAGAAATCTGATTAATCTGATAAATTAAAAAATTCTTCCTGTGAATTTGCTAAACTGATTCAAGAATCATATCATCATCTTCCTTATTATCTTTCCTTATCTGTACTTTTATACAATGAAATTCTCAATTTTGACAAGTATCTTGGTATGAATGACGTGTGAATAATTTTGAATTGATTATGGCGCGTAGCACCAAACCACAGCCTCATGCGATAAACGTTTACTACTCTCACGGGTTAATTTTGCTAGAACTCTTTCATAATAAATAATTCCAATCTTTAGGAACATCCTAAATATTCGGAATTCCGAAACTTATTATAATACTAACCTGAAAAAAAAAAGTTATTTTTGAACGATCATTGTTTATTTGACGTCGCATGAATTGTTTTATTTTTTTAAAAAAAAAAAAAACAAAAAGGATTCTCCCGGTAATGTATCGATCTATCATTGTTTAAGGGATCACACCTTTTCCGAGAAAAATTTTGTAAATTAGGAATTTTATTTTAATAAGACATCATTTTTTTTTTTTTTTTTTTTTCAATTTGATTTCGATTTTTTACTGATGCAAATCTCATGAATTTTATGATATTCTGTATCTCCTTGTAATGATCCCTTTTTTGTTTTTTTGGAAAAAAGCGGGGATCAGTTTACCTAAAATCCCTAAATGTAGGTTTTCCGTGTCGATCTAAAATAATTCTTTTTTACTTTATGATTTACCATATTTAAAATAATTATTTAATAAATAAAATAATATATATAAAACCCCTTAAATTTTCTGCAGCTTTAAATTCTTTACTCTTTTTTTACTACTTTCAGCCTAGAACTTTACTTAAAAGACCTATAAACCCGCTCTTTTTTTTTTTTTTTTCTTTTTACCTTTCCCACTTATTTGTGATGTGTCCAATCATGAATGATAAATAGATCGGAAAAAGTCGCAGCAAATAAGCAATAAACTTTCCCTAATTATTTTTTTTTTTTTTTTACTATAGAAACACAAACCTGCAGAGTTCAGGTTGTATTCTATTTTTTCACTTTCCCACACAATCCAATACGCCATAACCCGTTTGAACTTACCAATAATATCCTTAGAACCTAAAAAAAAAAAAAAAAATTTCACAATATATATATCATATAAAAATTTAGTAGTCAGGATGAACACGGTTAAAAATTCATTTTTTTCAAAAGGTTCACCAAAAGAACAAGATTTCGAATTTTTGAAACGCCCACACACGAGGCAGGAATCACAAAATCTTTCAAAAATCGCTTATAAACTTAGTAAAAAAATTTCATTTGGATCATTTAAATACTCGTTAGATAATCAAAAAAAAATGAACAATAACATGAAAAGGAAAATCGACAAAATAGAGAACCATGATCCTTCCAACCTTTCACATAAGCGTTCTGATACACCGATATCTGGTTACTCATCGTCTGATGATGAGTATGGCGCTTCCGCTACCCAACCTCTTATATACAATGATGCTGTTTCAATACAACTTCATCAGCCAAGAAGTGATATGGCAACTGGTGGTTGGTGTCATTTACATGGATAATGTGTTCACTTGTGTTGGAAAAAGTTCATTCATTAATTATCATCATTTTCATTTTTATTTTCATATTGTAAAGACATATCACAGGTCTTAATTTTCTACACGGGTGGTACTATTGGTATGAAAAATACAAATAACCATGGATATGTTCCAGTAAGTTGTTGGTCGAATCATCAAAAATTTTTATATGATTTTTTAAAAATTTTTTTTTTCTTTTTTTATTGTCTTTACCTTTAAGGTGCCTAATTTCCTCACAGATAATCTTGCTGGAATGTCTCGATTTCATGATCATACATATTATCCAAGCTTCCGTCGCTTTATCTTGGATAATAATGACCTATCCGAAGAAGAAACTCATCCTACTAATAAAGTTATTGTTAACGATTTGACCAAAGATCCACCAGAACAAATTGAAACTGTTCGACGTTGCTTGATAACTCCACCTTCTTTAGTAGGAAAAAGAATAAGGTAAACATTATTGCGACAAAAAAAAAAAAAAAAAATTTCTTTTTTTTGATCTTTCGAGATTAATCATTTGACAAATTTTAGGTATTCTGTAATCGAATATGAACCCCTGTTAGATTCTTGTAACATGTCTAGTGATGGTATGTTTTGTCTTTAATATATTTAAACCTTTACCATTCGAAGGTTTTAGTTCATTCAATACTTTCTTTTTAATTTAGATTGGATACGTATTGCTACCGATATCGAACTAAATTACGAGTCATACGATGCCTTTATAATATTGCATGGTTAGTACCTTTCTTGAAATGGGCAATTCAAGCAAAACATAACGAATATTTACGTTTAATTTATCTATAGGAACGGATACAATGTCGTATACTGCAAGTGCTCTCAGTTTTCTATTAGAGGATTTAGGGTATATATCGTCTTATCTATAGAATCCTTTTGATCAATGTTATACACTTCTAACCAATATACCTCGTTTCTATAGCAAAACCGTCATATTAACGGGTTCACAGGTATGAAGAACCGCAATTTTCACTGTCACTTGTAGAACAGAAAAATCCAATAGTGACTCAAAACGTATATGTTCTTTACCTCCTTTTAATTCATGTAGCCTCAAAGGATATGTTTCTAATTTCCTTTTTCCTTTTTTGTATAAAAAAAATGGATGATAGGTTCCATTGTCTGAAGTTCGCAATGATGCCATCGAAAACCTTCTGGGTGCACTTACAATTGCTGGCCATTATGTCATACCGGAAGTTAGCTTGTTTTTCAACAATAAACTTTACCGTGGAAATAGGTCAGTGAAGATGAATGCGGTTGAATTCAATGCATTTGATTCACCAAATTTAGCTCCGTTGGCCACGGTTGGGATAAATATAGGTTAGGGATCCAGCTCACATGTCAAAATTTTTTTATGATAGCTATTGTAGTGCTAACCTTACTTCATTCTGTTCTTTTAGATGTCAATTGGGCCGAGATCGTGAAGCCATCTTCGATTGCAAAGTTTAAGGCACATAAAGCTCTAAATCGAAATGTGAGTAGTTTACGATTGTTTCCCGGTATAACAGAGTCAACCGTGAAAGCATTATTGGCAGAGCCGATAGAAGGAGTAATTTTAGAGACATATGGAGCCGGAAACGCGCCTGATACTCGGAATGATATAATGAAAGCCTTGGCGTCCGCTAGTGATAGGGGTGTTGTTATTGTAAATTGCACACAATGTAAAAAGGGAGTTGTAACCGATCTATATGCTACCGGTAAAGCCCTTCGTAGGGTTGGTGTTGTTTCAGGGAATGACATGACCCCAGAGGTAGGCATTCAATTTTCCATCGTTCAGATAAATGGTTTAAGTTTTTTTTTTTTTTATTTATTTTATTTTATTTGATAGTGCGCACTGGTTAAACTGGCGTATTTACTTGGTGAATTTGAATCCGGAAAACGTTACCCACCTAAAGTGGTACGTGAATTAATGACCAAAAATCTCCGTGGAGAACTTACAGTTGTAGCTCCAAAGCCTAGATTTACCTTTCATAATCGTACCCATAAAATTATACAAAATATGATATGTAAGTTGATTTTTTTTTTCCCTTTAAAAAAATTATACTCATTGCATTTCATTAATTCATAACCCTTTTTGATTGTTTAGTCGCTGCTGCCGATGCAAACCAAGCGGCCGCAACAGATACTTCACTGATGATGAATGTGCAAGAAAAGGTTTTAATGGAAAAGTCTTTATATCCGATTTTGTTGTGTTCTGCTGCTGGAACAGACGATCTGGACGGAATGTTGTTGTTATCGGAGAATTATGAAGGGATGATGCTAATGTTGAATTGTATGGATTATGATGGAAGAACTCCATTGGTAAGTGAACTTTTGAATCTGAGTTTATTTAAATCATTTACGTGTATTAAATTTTTCGTTCTTGAAGCACATTGCATGTACGGGAGGGCATCATCGAATAGTGAAGTTCTTATTGCAAAATGGAGCATCTGTTCACATGAGGGATAGATTTGGACATACGCCTCTGTATGAGGCTGCACGTAATAAACATAAGTACGTAATTAACACATTACGTGAAGCAGGAGCTCATTTCAATGATGCAGAGATTGACGATGTAGTATTTCAAGCATTATCGTACGTTTCTATTATTAATTGAGGTAGTTTAATGATATTTTTAAGTACCAACTAACTTATCATTTTGGAAAAAAAAAAAAAAAATAGTGCTGCTGCGAAAGGCGATGTCGAATTGCTTAAACATTTTGTTGATGCCGGGATAGATATAAATCGTACCGGATTTGATCATCGTACGGCCCTACATCATGCAGTAGCCGAAGGTTGTCTAAATACTGTTCAATATCTTTTGTCCTTACCTGATATAAATACAGAGACTAAAGATAGATGGGGAAGAAAACCAATTGATGATGCTGAAATGAATCTTGGTAGAATGTGGGGAAGGGATAATGAAACAGAAAAACAACTAAGAGAAATCGTTAGATCGCTGAGGGAAAAAACCGATTATGTGGTAGATGAAGCTATCGTGAGAAGAAATACATCATCACAACATGAAGATCTTGGACCACATCACTTAAACGGGGTGAATGGAGTTGTGATTGTAGTTAACGGCGATACGGTAAACGTGTAAATAAATGATATCTGAAGGGGATAAATATAATTACACACGATTCATGAACGAAAAAAAAAAAAACAGTTTGCAATAAATTTTTCTTTAATCACAAAATTGAGTAGAATATTTTTTTTCAAGATATAATTTTTTTTTAGAAACTTTAATTTTTTTTATTAATATATAATAATATAATAATAATAATAATAATAATTGCATAAATATGCTGGATTGGATGTGTTTTGAAATAAAGTAGGAATCTTTTAATTTAATTAATGATTTTTTAAAATTTTGCTTTTTTTTATCATTAATAAAGAATTAATAATCTATTTAAAAGGATAAATGTATCTCTTATTTTGTCAAAATAAGGTTAAAATAAGATTTGTGTTAATTCAAATCTACTATTATTTTAGTAATAACATTTCAAGTAATATCAAGTTATTATTATAATTTTTATATATATATATATTAAAAAAATAAAAAAAAAAACTTTATAAAAAATATATATTATTATTTTAAGAAATGATTTACTAATAAAATTCTTTCAATTATATATGAAAAGATTAGAAATATTTGTTATAGTTAATAAAAGTATTTTTATACATTTTTTTAACTTTATAATAAATCACTAATAATTAATTACTTAATATTTGCATTGCAAAATCTAATTTATTTTGTCTTATAATTTTTATTTAAGATTTTATTTTATAATTTAATAAATCTCATTAACATCATAAATATAAATAATATATATAACTAAATTATAGAATTATCAATTATTATATTATAGTAGATTAAATAAAAAAATGTAAAAATAGATATTATATTTAAACTTTATAATATATTATAGCAAAATAAAATTTTATTATATTTATATATATTAATATTTTAAATTTTATTATTCGTTTAAAAACATTAAATAAAATGGATATATTATAGTAAAAAGGAAGAAAGCTACAAAAAAAATTTTTTATTTTATTAAGCTAAATATTCTTTTTTTTTTTTAATAAAATAATTTAGATTTAACATTAACTTA
>CAJVPQ010001200.1:0-19699 GCA_910591825.1 Funneliformis caledonium
TTCCAATGTAAATAATAGGTCAAACGTGAATGCAATATTTAGTATCGATAATTTCGAGATTTTAGTATTATTTGCAACCTACTGTTTTAAATGTTTTATCTCTTCTAATAAACTAATAATAATAATTATAATATTTAATTATATTCATTTTAAAACATTTATATTTCTCCCTTTATCTTACATATCATAATAAAGAAATATTTAGTCCTTTTGTTAAATAATAATAATAATAATCAACATAATCATCCGTGATATATTGCTGTGACGATATAATTGACATATTAACATCGAATTCAGAGCTCCTTATTTTGATTATTTTGAAGAAATGACTGCGCGTATCACTGGGTGTTCCATCAACTATGTAAATCAAAAAATTGTTAAGTATCATATAAATGTTTACTATTAATGATTTTTTTTTGTAATTCTGATAGGTTAAATTTGCTTTATAATAATAAATCGATACATTTTAGACTTTAATAACTTTAGACTCTTCTTAATATCTTCGCTCCAAATATTACAAAAAATTCTAAATTATTGTCTCTTTCAAGAAATAATAATTAAATCTTTTTGTACACAGCTCTCTAAATAAAAATTTTTTCTTTATTGTTTTTCAAGAAAGCGAGGAGTCACATTTTTTTTAGGTCATAATTTATTCATTTACAGTTTAATTTGTCTGAATGCTAACATGTACCGAATTTATTAAACTTTAAAGGCCTCTTCCTGAACCATCATCTCTTGAAGCTGACACTGTCGGCTGCAATTACACCTTGTTACGCTCCAGACGCCCGCTACCCTCGTTACCTGGTCTACTGAAAGAAAAATATTAGAAAAATTAAAAATAAAAAATCAAATTATGAAAAAAAAATAAATATTTATCGTCTTTGCCCTTGGAGTCAATAATATCAAAAGTTAATAAGGTTCATCACCAATAGATATTTTTTTTAGCCCGCAAATGAGTTGTATTTTGTCGTGGGAAAAAAGGAAGTTTGAAAATTTTTGGAACGCGTAATATAATGGGCAAAAAAATTTTTATTTAATACTTTAAAAAATATATTTTTTTTTTTGGTATTAGTTTTACTCAGCACCGACATAATTTTTAATTTATCATATGATATTATATTAATATCGTTACACAATAAAATTAATAAAAGTTACACATTACTTTTTTTATTATAAAAAAAGCAAACATTAAAAGACCTTATCTAATTCCAAATATATATTTTGAACATTATTTTCCTTTATTTTCACACTCTTAGTTGTAAATAAAATTCACGAAATATTGCTTGACCTAATGTCTGTTATCCCCGGAATGTTCATTTCTATAGAAAGGTATTACTCCAGTGATTGATGCGAAATTTTACTCCCAACCACCCTAAGCACGAAATCCTTGCTCATTCAAAAATACTTGGATTTTCAAATCCAACATTTTCTTTATCCATTTCAAATAGAAATTCAACGGTACTAAGAATTAAATTCATTCCGAAATCTACCTTGTTTTATTATTGAGTTGTATTTTCAGTACTTTTTATTATTGAAAAGATGAGGGTTCACCAAAATATATATATTATATAGGTAAATCAAAAAGTTATGATGAATGGGATGCGAATGTTAAAAAATATGAGGAAAGAAACTTATATGAGGATTATGAAAAGTAAATGTTTGAAAGAAGATTAACATATGAGGATGAAGAAGATGATTATCAACGTTATGAAATGATCTTTTTTATCATTTGGGAGAAATTCTTCGTCTAGATTTGAAAGTGTTTATGGTGTAACGTACTTAATATTATAGAGAGTTGAGTAACTAATCCATCAAGTTATTGATACACAAAACAAAAAAGAAAGATTCTACTAAAAAAAAATCAATTTATTTAATTTATTTTGTATTATTGAGTCTTTAACCTTAAATATAAGTAAACAATTTTGATGAGTTAACAACTGTCCAAGATATGCATTCTAATTAATATAGCATTCGATCGTTCAGACATCATTTCATAGAACATATTTTCAAATTAGATTTATTTTACGTAAAATTAATCAATATTGTCGAACATAAAAGTAATTTAAATCGGAATTTTGATTACAATGATCTACATATTTAAACTCCTCGTGGAAACGATTTACATTATTAAATTATGACGAAATGTTTAGTATTGTTTCATTTTATTTTTTAATATAATGATGCTTCCTGTGGACATCGAAGAAATATCTTACAGAAGGCCAAAAAACTCAAGGAAAATCTCAGGTATGTAATAACTACGTTCTTCAAGTTTCTGGTGATCGTGCATGTCGACATACCAAATCGTCTCTGTCAAACTAATAATAAAATCGAATATAAAAATTGACGAACATGGATATAAATAGATGTAATTAATGTCGATGAGATTAATCATAATTATTTTTTTTTATCCATATTTAAGTAAATGTTTTTTTGCTTGGGTATTTACTTGGGTCGCGAAATGGTCTTGCTCGTTAATAACATCATTAAATACGACCGGACATTGGACATATTTGATAATAATAATACAGAAAATTAGTGTAACGAAAAATGAATTTAGTCTATTCAGAATTTATGTTCAAGGAATCAAAAAAAAATTGTTCCATCACATATTGACAAGTTTTATGTTTGGTGGCGATATAAAATTCCTGAAATGTCAAAATGTTGTAGGACAGGAGGCAGAGATATCATATATGTATTGTTTGATCATATGTATTATTCGATTATATGTATTGTCCACATATAACATTTTCACATGCTATAAAAATAAAAGCCGGCTCACTGGGTCATTTTCAAAATTTTGATGTTACATGAACTGAAAAATTAACTTTGCCCGGCCTTAGGGAGAATATTAGCAAGAAAATTCAATTTGGTAGTACAATATCATTGGCGAAAACAAGCGTTCAAATTGCAATATCAGAATGTGCAATAATCAGAACCTCTAAGTTTACTTATGCAATTTAATATGAAGTATCGTAATAGTACTGGATTTGGTTTAGAAGAAATTCATAATTCATCTACTGAAGTTCAATCAACAAGCCGAACTCCTATGAGTAATTTGAAAGAACAATTATAACGTTTCTAATCCAGAATATCATAGTCCAAAGGGCCGACCTCCAAAAAAAGATACAAATCATCATCAGAAGAAAATAATGCGAAACATACTCCTTCATTGTCTAAAAAGTGTGGGTATAGGAAATAATATTCGTGGTTGTGCTGATAAGAGAACAGCGAAATTAATACTTAAATTAGAAAGATATCGGCGTATTGGCATGTAATTAATGCAATCTTATTATTTGTATTAGCACATTACATTATATAAATAATTTGCGTAAATAAAATTTAAGTTTGAAATATTAAATTCAATCTAAAATTCTAAATATCATGTGACTCAGCCACTGATATTACGTTACTCAGCCGCCGGTGATTTACCTGCGGTGGTAATTAGCAAACTTGTAAAAAAAAATTTAAAAACAAAAATTAAAAAAAAAGTTCTCGGGAAAAAATATAATAAAACAAATTAAATTTAATTTGAGCGAATTAAAAATCGTCGATAGATTTCATCCGGTTATCTATCACTGAGGAGGAGTGACGTTTTTTATAGTTCACTTATTTTTGATTAATAATCACGTTTTTTTGATTTTGTGGGTTAGGAATGATACCACGCGGTACTTCGGACGGATCCTTCAGCTCGTCACGGCGGCACAGTCAGGATCGTTCTTTTTATTATTGTCTCTATTGTTTATTTTATTATAAATAACATTTCTAATTTTGATTTTTTTTAATTTAATGATTGATAATATGGGACCTTTGCAATAGAAAGGGGGAAACAGCCGAAACAAAATCAATATGCCAAATATGATTTTAGGTCAAAATAATGTTCAGATTTAGCATTAATTCAATTTTTATTTTTTCCAGCCGTTTCCCCCTTTTCTATTGCAAAGGTCTCATATTGCAAAAACAAAATTTTAATTATTAACCGATGTTAGTCGCAAATTATACTGCGCCTTAGATGATCTACAACTGCGCCGAATATCATGAAAATTATACACGTTAAACCTGTAATACATGTATCGTTTAATTTACTTTCTAATATAAATATTATATAGTCTACTTTTTATTACTTATATTATATTCTCTAGTTTTCATTATATGTATTATTTTACTTATCAAAAAGCGTAGTATAGTACTAGTTAACGATTTTATATAAATAGACCTGTAAATTGACCTTGAGTCGACACAGTTCGATCAGATAGTTTTCTGAATAAGTCTTAGGACTAGACTTATTTTATAACTCTACAAGTTAATAAAGTTACTATTTTACACTTTCAACCTTCTTCTTGTCTTCATCATAGGATTGATCGTGATAACCTTCTACACAAGTGAATCGTGATAATAAATTGTTTTGTTTATTAATCGTTAATTTCTCTTAGGAAAGGCTTTTGAGATAATTGTGTTATTAAGTTTATTAGTTTTGTTAGCTTGGTTTGAGACGATTCCAGGTCTAACACCGGTTCTCTCGGTTCAACTGGAATTATCATACTGGTTCCTTCAGTATAATCATGCTGTAAGAATATTTTTTATTGGTATGTTAATATAAAAAATAATTTTAGTCATATTAAAGAAATTTAAGGAATAAAATTTTAAAGTTCTGTAACGTTTCCTGATTGATTGATTACTTTTCTAAACTTATATTTATCAAATATAATTATACTAAGTTGCTAACTATATTCCCGAATTCTCCAGATTTATTATATCCGGTTTTGTTCGGGTTGTATCTTATTCCGTCGCCTCAAAATCTGATTCATTATATTAACCAGTTACTTTATTTTTATCATTTTTTCTACACACGTTCTCCTTTTTTTTTTAAAAAAGATGCGAATTTTAGAATTGTTTGATTGGTTCCGTCTCGCTTATTGATTTCGACATAATAATTTTAGTTCGTGTCGTACAGAAAGTTCTGATCAATTGAAGATAGTAGAGAAATGAGAAATAACTACTACCGCACGATTTTTAACTAAATGTTAAGACAACTAGCAGTACAATAACCATACATAGCGGCGACAAAGTCGCCGCACACCAACCTAATCTAGTTTTTAATCTAGTTTTAGAAATAATTTAATAATAAGGTAGGATCTCTCTTGACTCCAATACCGCCATCCAAATAGTCCTGTATTAATTTTCAGTTTTTTTTTTCTTTTATTTTATTTATTAAACTTAGTACATCCTAACATTTTAATTTAAATTACTAAAATTCTAATTCAGAGTAAATGTATGATTTCGTAATAATTTAAGTGAGTAACTAATTATAAATTTAAATTTAAATTCAGAAAAGTCCAAAACAGACTTTTATTAGAATTAGCCTCATTTTTTTTATAATTTTTACTTTAAACGAAAATTTACAATTATGCGAGTCAAAATGTAAATTTATGCGAAACACTATCACATGACTTTATAAGAAATATAAAAAAACTAAAAATGTGAAAGACTTACCAAAGACTGGTAGACCTAGAATTGTGAAAAAACGTGGAGAGGGATAGGTTGTTAGATATTGTATATTACGAGTGAAGAGTGAACAAAATGCTACGCATAGGTTTTTCGTTTGAAATTCAAATTGCATTTCAAATATTTGAAATAAATTTCAAACGAATATTGAAATGATTTTAGATAGATACCCAATCGTATCTACCCAAAAATTACTGATCTGCGTAATCGGTTTCTATCTTAATATTTTTTTTTTTTCGCTTTTTTTTTGCTTTTTTTCGATATTTTTAAATTTTTTTTATTTTATTTTAATTTATTTTATTTCTTTTTTTTTTTCATATTATTTTATTGTTTAAATTAAAAAAAAAAAATAAACAATCGATCGACGAAATGATTTATTTAAAAACAAAATATTCGAATATTCTATTTTCAAACGGAAAACCCTAGCTACACAAGTTCAAAAAAATTACTAAAAGTTTATTTCGATTGGCATTCCAAATTTTTACTCGTATTAAATTATTCAATATGAGAAAATTTTAAAGCTGTATAACTTGACACTAACATCTGCCCTGTGCCTTTATTGCATCATTTATTCTTCATTCATAGAATCAATTAGTTGATTACAATAATCAACCCCTATACTATCCCACGCAATTTTAAATTCTCTCACAAATAATTTTTACTTTGAAGATGGATTTTTAAGGTTATGCAGACGTCTATCAACTTCGTTCAATAGGATTCAATCAGGAAATTGAGATGATAATCAAGTACTGACCCTGAAACAATTCTATGGTCAAATGACGGTGTATTTAGGGTTGATAAATTTTATTGCTTTTATAACCAAGAGTTACTTTTACTTTACTCGTGCAAATAGTCCATTATCCCTCAATATTCGACATATGGTATCAACCGAAATACTTATTTGATCGCTAGATTTAAGTGTTTAGCATTTTCCAGATGAAATCATTTAGACAATTCTCCTTTCATAATGTCCATAAATGATACGCAGATGACCAGATTTGGGTTTTTCATTAAGTTGTTTCCTTCTTTCTATATCTTCATAGAGCTGATGATTGGCTAATTTTTCCATTTTAGCAATTGTTCTAGTCGAATAACTCTCTTTATAAAGGATGTGTATACGTGAGCGTTTTTCTTGTGATATATAAGGCCTAAACCTCACAAAGTCTTTTGTCTCAAAAGAAATAGAAAGTGAAAATGATTAATATCTAATTAACAAAAAACAATTAATAATAAAATAAAACGAAATAATTACATAAGTGCGACGTTTTAAAAGAATCCATTTATATTTTTGTCAAAGTAGGTATTCTAATTTGATCGTCCCATTCCATTAATATAATTTGAGATTGGTAATTTGACTCGAGTTACACGGACTATCAATTTGTAGTCTTGACAAAAAAATATTTTCGTCATTAAATACTGCGACATCGTTTTCGTCAATTATTTGTACTGCGAAACTGTTGCAATGTAGAATATGAAGAGAATTATAATAAAGCCTCGTAAAACAATGCATGATTTTAATTTTCGCATTTTTTAAATTCATTGATCTAAAGACTCACATTTGCAATGTTTAATAAATTTATTTTCAAAGTTGTTATTTCTACAAAGTACGGATTAAATAGGTGCGAAAATATGAAAGAGAAAAAAGATTCTTCCGTTCTCACGTTACGAATCATCGTTCTATCTTCGATACCTTTCATTTACTCTTTCTAATTCTTACTGCTTCTTTACTAATCACTTTTAATAACAAATCTGTGATTCAATTTCAGTAGTAAATTTGTATTTATAACGATAAGATATATAACTCGTTGTTAATTAAATAATTATTTGCAACAACTAATTTTAGTTAAAAGTAATAAATTAATTAATTATTTTAATTTTAACAATGAAGATAAATTTACTATTCTTTTGTTGAAAAGTGTGAAAAAAAATTATTTGTTATTTAAAAATCTTTCGTTCGTGGTCTCATTACGAAGGGAAAAAGCTAGTGTAGTACAAATAATAACCAAAATTTCAATGATCAGATTATCACCATACCAAAATAGTAAATTCATCCTAAAATGGTAAACGGATTGAAATGTAAACTCACGAGGTCACAAAATTCAAAACCTTTTTATAGTTACCGATCGACATGGATTTTTTTTTATAATATAGATAGATGAACTTTAAAGTTTAATTGGACTGATTACACAATCAATCACTTATTACTGTTGTATCACAAATGCGTTGATGTCCGAAATGAGCATTTGGGGTAAAGTTACAAAATTAATTAAAAGCAAGATCTTGTGTGACTGACGCGATAACCCTTCGGGGTGACCGATATTTTACCTCACCAATACAATAACAATTTTTGAATACTGCAGTATTAGGTATTATTAACCATTTTTTTTTTTAAAAAAAAAAAAATGTATTTGTCGCCATTGAATATTGCTAAATCGGGATAATTACTGGCACTATGCAATTCAGCCACAAAATAAATAAACAAATTTAGTAATAAATGCGGTTTTAATTTTCAACTCCTTAATAAATCTCTCTAAATATTAAAATATTTAAGTTCAAGAATTTAGAAGGACATTTAGATTTATCAGCATATCCTAATTTAATCTGTGTAGACATTGGAATCAACTCTCGATTGACAAATTTAAAACTTGCTCACACGACCGAATTACTTGGATGAACCTCTATGGTACCGGCATTGAAAATTTATCTTTTTTGTCTGACACGCCTAACTTTGTGAAACTACATGTGCCTCGATCAAAAATTATCCTAAAATGTTACCAAGAAAATTACAGATTTCTAACTTAACTAGAGCAAGAAAGAAAAAAAAATATTGATAATTCCCAAAGAATTAAAGAGCCAAAGCAACAGTTAGCTAGTGTCCAACAAGAAGTTCAAGATTTGCAAAGCCAGAAACAGCAAACTATCAATGATCAACAAAGTCCGTTAAACCAACTTCAACAATTGTCCAATATAACCTTTCCTAATAGTCCGTAAAATTTCACTAAACTCGAACAGGAAATTATCCGTCTTAAAGTCCAAGAATTAGCACCGCAAGTAAGAAATGAAAGCACAAAGCTGGCTCAGTTAATTACTGAAACAAAAACAAAGCGGGCCATTTTTCTCTCGTTAGTTGACTTAATTTTAGAAAATCAAAAGCAAATCGTGCAAAGTAACGAAATTTCCAGCGAGATAAATTTAGTGCAAAAGTGGAAGCTTACCAGACCATTCTTATGAACAATTTAGCCGAAGAAGAGCTTCAAAAACTATTAAACAAACAGACAGAAGTCCTGAAATTAGAAGAGCATATAGAAAGTTTACAACAAAATCTGACCAGGAAAATTCAGTTGTAAACTCTTTTGCCAATATCCTTTTTAACAAATAACATTATTACCGAAAGTTCTAAAAAACGATTGCGGAGTGAACTTTTTGTCAAAGAACTTTTTGAAAAGAAAGTTCTTCCGCCGGAACATAAGTTTTCAAGTACATATCGCGAAGTTCGTTGTCTTAATTGCTCGTATGTATTCTTTTACATTTTTTAAAAAGAAATCAGTATATTATGTAGGTTTTTTATATCTTTTTTATTTAAAAATATTTTAGAAATCATAAAACATGGCTTCGCAAAATTTGTGATTCAAATACAACAAATCTTTGGCGTCACTTAGAACGTCATCACCCTGATAAAAATCCATGGAAAAAAAATGTAAAAAAAAAAAAAAAATAGAAATTTAATGTCAACAAAAATAAACAATTTTAAAATACTGTAAAATAAACTATATACGACGTTTTTTTATTTCGGAGTTAATATTATCCTTGAAATTCAAGTCGTTCCCGGGTTGTCCCGGGTTGAACATTAATCGGGTCGAGTCGAATCCGAGTCGAACAATGATCGGTTCGAGTCGAATCTCGGGTTCTGTAATATTAACGAGTTCGAGCTCGAATATGCTTCAAACCCGACCCGACCCGACCCTTACGGAGAACTAATTATAATAATTTTTTTTTAAAAATAAATAAAAATAAAAACTTGTTGGAGGAAAAAAAGAAAATATATCAAACATGTATGTTATATATATGTTATTATAATTATTAAATATATAATACTTCCTTTTATATTAATTTTATCTTAAATATCACAGTATACCATAATTATTATTTAATTATTATATTCGCTATAAAATGATCAAGCTGCGTAATTCGGATAAATGCGGAAATGGTCCCATTCGTCGCGATCAAACATTTCGATCAAAAATGTCAGAAAAGTTAGAATTGACAGAATCCGATCGTCACGATCTCTTAAAGATCAGATACTAGACTTTCGACCTTGTGAAGGTTTTTAGTTAATGGAGAACTTAATCATGATAATTCAGCTTTATGATTATTCTTTATATAAAAAAAATTAAATAATCAGATTTGCATAGCGGCAACATGGGGTACCTTTTAATTAAATCTTGGTTATTAAATTCTTTATCTTTTTTGAAACAAGACTTAAATAATATATTTTTTTTGCAAATTATCAACCAATTAGCGTGAGACAGTCACATATTATGCGTAAATTCTCACATTTTCGTCTCTGAAAAGGCTGTCGAGTTACAAGCCCAAAATTCAGCTTAGCATTATTTTATTATTATTTATTAGCGGTTGCTAATTTAATGATGGGTTCTCTGGATCCAATACTAGGAAATTTTATGATAAAGTATTTATTATAAGAAATGGTTTTTTACAACCCAAAAAATAAAATAATAATTATATATTCTAGCAAATTATAATTTCTATCATGAGAAATTTGTTTATTAATGTTAAATTTTATAACTTTCAATCACACAATTCCTTTAGTGAAATAACATACATTATATTAATCAGTTTAATTCCTTGGAACTATTAATTCTATTTTGCAAATTATTTAAAATTCTAAAAATCAATTATTTTTTTTGTCACGTGAGTGTTTCTTCGATTACTTAAAATAGAACTATCGAAAATATGATATTAGTCGCCTAATGAACAAAAAAATAAATAGAATCATTATAAATAGTATTATTTCAAATATGGTATGGATCGCTAATAATGGCATGTGAATATAGAGAGCGGAAAATTACGTAATGGACTCGGAACAAGATTGGATTTAATTCTGATGTGAAAAAGTTTCTGGATATAAGATTCTAATTGTTTTTTTTCCGAAGAATATCATGCACTACGTTACAATCGTGGTAAGTGTATTTTCCATACAATGAGAGTTGTCGATCATTTTTACTTTTATGCCTTTTATAAATAAAGGTAACATTTATATTTATTTTTAATTTTATTTGTTTATGCTTATAAAGCATTAAAAATTTATTAAAAATTATACAAATAGAAATGTTCATATGCATTATGGTTAAAAATACTACCATACTCATTCATTATAAGATAATACCTTCATACACATTTCCAATATTGTCTAAGAATAATGTCAAGACTTTATTCAATATAAAATGTAAAAGCATTTTTGTTTCCAAGTTTTTTCAAATAAAAAAAAAAAATTTCAAAGTGTTTCAATTATTATTACATTATCTTAAGAAAAGATGCAGTTTACATACTACATTGTATATTCAATATTTTTCTTCGGTTTATTTATTTCCTATAACCCAGCGCTATGCGTTTTATACAAGTATACTCGAGATTATCTTATCAACAACAATTTGTTTTTCCTTGAACCAGCGGAAACTGCCTTTTCACTTGACATCAAACCCATAAGTTATCCTGATAAATGTGAATTAAAATAATTACATTTGATTTCTAGACACGGTAATTTAAAATTTCGCACAATCTGTCCAAGTTCATAGCATAAAATAATCTGGGGGGTTTTTTTCCTTAAATTATTAGGATCAAGATATCCAAATCAAAATGCTATTATAAATTTTGAAGAATTGGAAAAAGTATTTTCTAATGTTTCTGTTGCGAAAGAATGGGTAAAAAGCTCACAATTAAATTATGGAAATTCAAATAAAATATTGTCGTTATTAACAAAAGATTTATCATTGTTATTTCAAAATCCTTAGTATAAAAATCCTTTCCCCATGAGGAAAAATTTTCAATTGGTCAAACGAGGGGAAATCGAACCTTTTTTTGATGGTCGACAATGTCGTAAAAGGTACAAAAAGTTTTGGGATGGAGTTGAATATGATCCGGAAGTTATAAAATTTCAGAGTACTCAAACGTCAAGGTATTGTTTTTCACACCACATTTCATCATTTTCCTAAAAACACTTAAAATTGATGATGTATGTTTACCTATTTAAGAGCCGGTGCGTCGTTGATGTCCTTCAGTGAAGGATTATTCAATGGTTACGGACCATTAGACACTTGTAAAAGTCAACCTATTTATTATTGGAATCTACCACGGGTAAATTTATTGCGCCATTTATAATGATTTTTTTCGTTCATAACTTTACACATACTACACCTCCTGTATTAGGAACAAGACGATACATTAAGTATGTTCACCTCCTGTCAACGCTGGAACGAGACTGTTAATACTAATAATCCATCACGTGACGAACAAATCTATTTATATGGTAACAAGACTCTTGCACCAATTGCCAAGAGAATTTCCAAAGATTATCATATTAGTCCACCTCTTGATCCACTTCTAGTACCATTTATGTTTACTAATTGCCAATACTGGCTCACTGTTTATAATCGAACCGATGCATGGTGTTCTTTATTGAGTCCTAAAGAACTTTTATTATCACGATATTATTGGGATCTGGACTTTTATTATCGATTATCATATGGTAGCCCACTTAATTTACAGATAGGTTGTAGATATATTACTCAACTTGTTAATGGAGTTGAAGGTTATTTGTACGGGAATTCTACCGTGATAGCTGATCTAAAAAATGCTCATGGTTTTTCTATGACGATGATACTTACTACTCTCGTATGTAAATTTGTGCATGTTCATACGGGTTTTAATTCATTTTGTTGATTTACCTTATTAATTCATGATAACGATAATTACAGGGGTTATTTAAAAATGAATATCCACTCACGGGAAATTTAACCTTTGAACAAATTCAAAACCTCGAATATACAGAATATAAGATCATACACTGGTCTTCTACGATTTATTTCGAAATTTATAAATGTTCCGGTAATCACGTATATATACGAATATTACTTGATTTTAAACCGTTTTATATTCCGGGTTGTGGGGAATATTGTGAGTGGAACAAATTTAAAAAGATTCTTGGTGATAAGATTGGGTGCGACTACGAGAAGTTATGCGCTTATCCTTGATCTATTTTAAATTTTTGTCTTTCGTATCAAAACATTTTTATTAAATCACGCTAACATTTATTATATCTCGTGATTTAATTTTAATATTTGTTCTTTGTTGCTACTTATTATATTTGTCAAGTATTGAATTACTAGTTTTAATAACGAATTTCACTCAATTTTTTTTTTTTTTTTTTATTAAAATAATATTTTATAATAAATTTCATTAACAAATTAATGTTTAATTAATGCATTTTAAAATCTAAATAGTCAAAAAAAAAAGTTAAATAATTGGCTTGGCATAAACAATAAATCATATTTTTTTTTAAAAAAAAAAATTAAAGTGGGTTATATTTCGTATATGTAGACATAAATTGCTGACCAGAGATTTTTGTATGGGATTTAGACAATTTGTAACACGCGAACATTTAATTTGTGTTTTATATATAAATGTGTTCATTAGCGTTCAAATATTTTATTTTATTTGTTCTTTTGATTTATCATTTATTTTTCTTCACAAAGTGCTGTAGTTTTATTTTAATTTTGTAGAGGATTATATTTGGCTTTTTTGACTTTAATTTTTTAAAATGAGCGGGAAGGAAACATCACTAGGATTTCATAAATTTTTCTTGTAAAGTATTATTTTATAAATTTTGGCAAATTTACCAGAAATACCGGTTAAGAAAAATATATATTATATATAAAGAAAATTTTCAAAATAAATCATCCTTCAAGGATAAGAACACATCCTTTCAAAATCGTAACCAAGAATCGAAATAAAGTGTATATTTGACACTTTTAATTTGTTCAAAAGTTAAATCTGCTGTGAGTGGGAGGGCAGTGATGGATATTTATATTTTATGCAGTGTTTCCGATTAGCATTTAAGAATCGATTTCGTCGTCAATTGGTAAATCAAAACTATATGTCGTTATCTTATTTTTAATTAATCAAGCGACTAACTAAACAATATAATTTTACTATATATAAAACCAGATCTAGATGCGCGGGTTGAATTATTTATAACATTCTTTTTTACATCGCCTTTAAGAATAATATATTAGAGATTGGAACCGGTTCTAATTCCGAAAACCGGTTTTAAATATTTTCAAAAAATTCACCCGGTTTAAATCAGTTTTATTGATTACAATATTGAATATAAAAATTATTTTTTTTTGCTTTTTATTTTAAATTAAAAAAAAAGTTTCCAAAATAATACATTATTTATCGAGTAGATTTTAAATTTGGAAGCATTGGTACTTGTTTAAAAATTAGAAAAAATTACCTTATGAAGAAGATAATGGTAGAGATTGGAACTAGATTTATTTTTATATCAGAATTTATTTAATTTTAAAAATTAAATTTATATTTAAATCCAAATATTCTAAATTTTGAATTTGATTTTAATCTCTAAACAATATTCTTTCAAATTAAAACTTAATGAAAGAAGAAGATAAAAATATTGTTATAAGTTTAAATAGAAGATAAATGGTATAACTAAACTTAATTATTAATATGTGATTTTTTTATCCTTTATAAATAAATAAATATATGATATTATAAAGAAAGTGATCTTTGCTATATATGATTTACTCATTTCATTAAACAAAAATAATAAATTTTTAAATTCAAAAATTGTATTTTAATATTATAAGGTTTCAATAGATTTTACTATCTATCAAAACTTATGTTACCTATAAAAACTTTCACAATTTTGTCTTTAATAAAAATATATGGTAAAATATTTTGATAGGATTTAATTTCGATGCTTATTAACTAAAACACATTTTTTTGGTAAAAATAATAGAAATTTTAAAAGTTATAAAAATATTCTTTTATAATTATATTAAATAAACCTAAAAAGTATTAATTATTATGTAAAATTCTAAATTATTACATTAAATTTCTAAATTTGTTAAAAAGAATTTATAGCTAAAATTTTATTATTCATTAATTTAAAATTTTTTGTTACCATTTTATTTCTATTTTTAGAAATCAGTATTAAGGTCATGTATAGGTAACAAATTTACTGGGTAATACTAGAAGCATTGTTATTATTTTAATTTCAATTAAATTCTAACTTCATTTGAAATTAAAATATTTGAAATTAAACTTTAGATAAAATATACAAATTATGTATTTATATAATAAATCTTTTCATAAGCAATTTATTTTAATCAATAAAATTTTTATGATTTTTTTAACTGTTTCTTTTATTTAATTTTTTTAGTTCATTCAATTATAATAAAAAAAATTAATAATTTCTTTTATCTATAATTAAAATTAAAAATATTTATAAAAAGCTTAAAATAAAATAATTATATAAGTAATTTGTAAAGATAGAAGTTCCTTTTCTATTTGCTTTCTTGCTGTTTAAAAGAATTAAAAAGAAAAAAAAGGTGAATATGATCTTTTAACTGAATGATTATTTTTTGCTTTTTTAGATTACTTCAATCTAAAGTATAAAAAAAACTTAATAAAAGAATATGAAAATGAATAAAATTATTGCAGTTGAAAAACCTGCAAAAAATAAAATAGAAATAAAATAAAACTAAAAAAAAACTTAAAAAAGAACTTATTTATTTGCCAAAAAACCTACATTCAATTGATTTAACAATAAAAAATTATAAAATGAAATAAAAGAGCTTTAAAATTTTAAAATATAAAGTAATAAATAATAATCAAAAAATAAGAGAAAGAAAAAGAAAAACCTACACTAAGCCTAAATGTGATCAAAAATCCTAAAAAAAAAATAAAAAAAAAATAAACAATAAAAAATAAAATGAAAAGAAAAATCGAAAGTTAAGATATATTGTGATTGGTTAAAATAGTTTTTTTTATAGAAGGGATGTTCAATTCTGATGGATATTCTTTTTGGTGCACTCAAAATTAGCCAATCAGAATCCGATTTTCAAGTTTGCATCCATGCATCAGTTTTTTGTTGGGGCATTTGATGCACCAAAATTTGCGTCAACCAAAATTGAACAAGACCTCGAAGATCATCCAGTCACAACAAATCAATTCAATTAATTCGATTTTAATAGAATCGATTCCAATCAAGTAATTATCAAAGGACACTACTTGTTTTTATTCCTTCTTTTGCGTTATTTTATTTTCACTTTTCATTCTTACCTATATCAGATATCGTTAATGTTATAATTTTTAAAAGAAAAAACATTTATTTTTTACGAAATTTTAATTCAGAATCAAGAAATTAATAAAATGAAGATGAATATTAATATTATAATTAAAAATTTTTTGTGAAGATTTTCATCCACATTTTTAAAGAGAGGATTTTTTTTCTTTATTCGTATTCATAACAAAATATTAATTCGAGATGCTGCGGTAAAGGATTTTTTAAATTTTACAAAATAAAAATGTGCGTCGATCACGTTAATGTTCGAAATGTAATGAATGGTTGACTGCATTTTTTTTTACTTTATTTTATTTTGTCTTTAACAATATATTGAGCTATATGATAAAAAAAATTTGTTGATTTAAAAATATATAAATAAATAAAGTAAATATTCCGAGATCGGATCGAACAAGAGATCGACTGTTCATAGATCGACTGCAGTTAAGGCAAAAACAGTTCAAAGAATAAAATAAAAAAAAAAACAAATGGAGAATTCCGATTATAAAACCTTAAAATTAAATTATTTCTTAAATGTTGAATGAAAAAAAAAGAAGTAAATAAAAAAAGAATTAGGATACCGAAATGGTTTATCCGAGGGTAATTTACAGTATATAAGGTTTACCTGATTTTTCGTCAAGGGAAAAAATTTAATTCACTCATGAAGAAAGGTTTATTATACATTCTTATAAATTATTCATCGGCAGTTATTGCTGATTGGATCACCGTAGAACATGATTTTAGTATGTGTGACCAGGTCGTACCTTCTAAATATGCAGCGTTCCATATAAACGATGATGGCACTACTTATTCGACTTCCCGTTTGATCAGAGACGTTCAAACTATAAAACATGAGTCACCATTAACAACTTTAAACATCACTATGTGGGGATGTACTAATGATTGTAGCTTCAGCTTTATGGTGAAATTAAACAGGACAGATCTTTCGGTTTTGTCATATACCGAAAAAAACCTTAATAACTACAAGTGTAATTTAAGTAATTATACTCTTAACCTTATTCCGACCCCTAAAATTACATATAGTCACAATATACCTAATCCAGAACATATATTTCCAACCGATCTAACTGCCCAGTATTGCAAAGAAGGTAAACACCCAGATGCACCCAATTTTCCAATTAATCAAACAGAACACGTAGCCGAATGCATCGATTATTTGACTGGTTATGAAGTTGGAGCATACGCAGCATCTCTTGAGTTCGGTTCCGGCAGCTCGTTCAATCCTGAAGGTTATGGTGTTGCCACATATCACATGATTAATTCGGCAAACAAGCTATTCGATCATTGGGAAAGTCACCATCGAGGGTACCACGATGCCCTTAATGAACTAAGTGTTAAAATGACCCCCGATAATCTAAAAGAATTGATCCCACCACCGCCGCCATCGCCTAAAGTAAACTGGCTCAAATATATGATTTATGCAGGCGTTGGCCTTGTCTTGCTTGCTGTATGTGCAGTTGGAATATATTGGCTTGGTACTACCTTAGCTGCTACTGTAGAAGCCACCTCCGAAATTGCTGCCGAATCTGCTGCTGCAGAAGATGTTATAGCAACATCAGCTGAAGGATCGGCAGCCAGAGCTGCGGCGGAAAGTTGGCTAGATGAAAATGGTCTTGTAGATGATGCAAGGGTGAATGAGATTTATCGGGAGATGACTGAGTGTTCTTCTTGTTTTCCTTGCATTAGACTTAATACACAATGTTCTCCAATGGAAACTGTCGCGAGATACTATGAAAGAGAACAAAACGTGGAAATGGCACAATATATTAGATCATTGTATAACCCCTCCCCAATTAGAAGTACAAAAAGAGATACGGGACCGATGGATTATGTAGGATTTTTTACGGTTAACATGATGAATGTATACTTTCTTCCCAGTTTAACGAACGATATTCATCAATCACTTACCGGAAACGGGCAAAGCTATGCAGATGTTTCATCATATCTATCAGCCGCAAGTGAAAATCTCCAATTTCATTTTGAAGATACATTACACAATAATTTCTTTGCTGCTAACAAGTCAATATTAGCTAGTTTTACTGTTAATCAAAGGGTGCATAATTATCAATTACTTGATAATGATGATGACGTATACAATATTATTAAAAACAAAACATATAACACTATGGCGGCATCAATCATAAGCGTTACCTTACGAAAGGTTAATGTTGAAATATGTGACCCGAAACCTTCATTTTGCGGACAATCTTGTGATTCTGGTCATATTTATTGTCCAATAGTCGGAAATGATACTAATAACTGTGTAATAACTGCTGTAGATAGCCAATTAAAGGAACTTAATTTTCTTCGAGATACCTCTGATATATGTTCAAATGATAAAAGTACTGGTTGGAATATAAACCATAATAGTAATTGTGATATTAAACAATTCCAATGTAAATAATAGGCAAAACGTGAATGCAATATTTAGTATCGATAATTTCGAGATTTTAATATTATTTGCAACCTATTATTTTAAATGTTTTATCTTCTAATATACTAATAATAATATTTATAATATTTTTATATTCATTTTAAAACATTTATATTTCTCCCTTTATCTTACATATTATAATAAAGAAATATTTTTTGCTTCTGTTAAATAATAATAATACCATACCGTGATATATTGCTGTGACGATATAATATTACATTTACTTTAATACTTGACATATTAACATCGAATTCAGAACACCGATGATACAGAAAAGCTCCTTATTTTGATTATTTTGAAGAAATGACTGCGCGTTCCATCAACTATGTAAATCAAAACATTGTTAAGTATCATATATATATTTACTATTGGAGATTTTTTTTGTAATTCTGATAGGTTAAATTTACTTTATAATAATAAATCGATACATTTTAGACTTTAATAACTTTAGATTCTTCTTAATATCTTCGCTCCAAATTTTACAAAACATTCTGAATTATTATCTCATTCAAGAAATAATAAATCTTCTTGTACACAGCTCTCTAACAAAAATTTTTTCTTTGTTGTTTTTCAAGAAAGCGAGGTGTCACATTTTTTTTAGGTTATAATTTATTCATTTACAGTTTAATTTGTCTGAATGCTAACATATACCGAATTTATTAAACTTTAAAGATTTAGGATATTTTATTAGGGAAAAATCGTAATAATAGTAGCAAATAATTAGGTTCGACATGCTTCACAAAAATCTCTAATGGCAAATTTTATAAGATACTTAACAATGATTTACATAGTTGATGGAACACCCCAGTGTAAGAAAGTACTGATTGCCTTCTAATACTGGTAATATATAATTCCAGTACTTGCAACTACTGTGCGTTTTTGATATTATCTATTGAATAAAATTTTATCTCATGAACATTAAAAAAGAATATTCTTTCAAAAAATTTTAAATTTCTCACATAAGAATATCACAAAATAAATAAACAAAATAGAATAATATTTTTGGGATAAGAAAAAAACAGAATTTTGATACTTTACTTCAAATGATGTGAAGCACAAGGCATAATTCTTGAAAGTAATATGAAGAATCAGGTAGCTCTATACTTAAAAAATCTAAATTCAAAACTTAGGTAATCTTTTATATAAAATAAAAAATTATTTTAAATATTCGAATTTTTATTTTCTTAAATTGTAAAATTATTTTATTATCCATATGATAGGTTATCATTGAGATTAATTATTTTATTAAATAATATTTCCTAATTTCTATTATAAAATCCTTTTGCTTATATACAGTCCCCGCCAAAAGTAATGGCGGTCAATTTTTATAACTTAAACCATGCGATTTATTAATAAACCCAATT